>JANBQS010000241.1:0-24922 GCA_027577415.1 Coemansia sp. RSA 922 | reverse complement strand
TTTTACGCTGTCTGGGCATTGTGGACGAACTGTCCTCGCAGACACGCGCCACTCCTAGTATATGGCGTGCATGTCGCCACTACCTTGGTCCCAGTTCTCGGTATGCTCCTCCGTGGCAACGTTGACAGGTCCTGCAACACGCGCGCAATGCTAGCTGGTATCTACATGCCATACCTACTTATCCCTCTGGTTATGGCCTATGAATCGTTTAAGCACTGCGTTTCGGCACTCTCGGCAAGCACAAAGTCCAAGAAATCGTAGTAGTAAAAAAATTCTTAGTTTACAGAAAAACAACATGAAGACCTAAGCCGAGTATTCCATGAATTGCTTGGCTGGAATGAAAGAAAGCCAGTCTGACGACGCAGTAGGCAGCAGGCCCATGATAGAGAGCCGATATACGCCAAAAATGAGTCCAGCGATATTGATAGCGACAAATGCAGCCTTCTGCATAGTCAGGTCCAGTTTCTTCTCGCCCTTGCCCGCGCGCTCCAGGGGAGCAAACGTCTGCTGCGTGCTCATAATGGTTTTTACAGGCGACATCAATATCATACCAGTAATGAGAATACTGAAAATGGACACGCTAGTACCAGACATCCATGCCATGAACGCTTGCATCGGTAGAGTTTTGCCAGGACCCATGGCTACCTCCCATCCCTTTTTGGCCCGCAATGCCATGTCACCCTCTTCATCGCTCTTGCCGTGGGCCAAAGACGCTGATGATATGCTTCCTGACGCTATTGCTTGGTCATAGCCATAGGGGTCAGCAGTGGACTTGCTGCCTCGGCTGGACTTGCCTACTAGCGATGTGAAATCAGCGTACACCTTATTGCCGCTCATCCGTAAGAATAAAAGAAAAATGTTAATTGAAAGGAAAATAAGAGATAGAGAAAGGAAAACGTGATTGATGAGGCTCACTTTTGTTATCCTCGCATTTTCAAATAATTTTTTTTTTTTTACTTCTTCAAAGATAATCTGCATAACTTTTTTTTTAATTCGCGCAAAAATGAGTTCTAATACACGGGCAGCATACGGCACCACGTCGACATTTTGGAAGCGTACGCCTACTTTTGTTCCATCGACGATAGAAATCGTGTACAGCGGCGAGACCACCAGCGAGACCACCGCCCAGACGCCTACCGAGCCCAAACCAGCAGCACCCGCCACGCGCTCAGAGTCGCCCAAGCCCATTCTCCAGGACGAGGGCCTAGAGCCACTGACCTTGACGAGCACCAGTTCCTTTGATGAGGCAACTCCCGTCGAACACAAAGACGTCGCACCAACAGACGCACTAGAGCTCAAATTCCACACACTCCTGACATCAGCCAACGTAGACATCGAGGAGCTCCAGAAGCAGAGCTGGAAGGGAATTCCCAGCAGCCAGCGCAGCACAGCGTGGTGCCTACTCATGGGCTATTTCCCGCTGAACGCAAGTCGGAGGTCCCAAACAATCTCGCGCAAACGTCGTGAGTACAAGGACTGGGTACGTCAGACGTTCTCCCGGGGCGAAGACGCACTCGACCGCTCTTTGTGGCACCAGATCCGCATTGACGTACCACGTACCACCCCAGGCTCGCCCCTATTCCAGAGCCCCCGGATCCAGCGCAGTCTCGAGCGCGTACTCTACTGTTGGGCCGTCCGCCATCCAGCCAGCGGCTATGTGCAGGGTATAAACGACTTGCTGACGCCCTTTTACTTTGTGTTCCTCGCCACACACAGCCATGAAATAGACTCGTTAGATGACTCGGTCATGGATACCGTAGAGGCAGACAGCTTCTGGTGTCTGACTAAACTGCTAGACGGCATCCAGGACAACTACACACATGCACAGCCGGGTATTCAGCGCCAGTTAATCAAGATGAAAGACCTGGTATCTCGAATCGATGCGCCCTTGGCCGCTCACCTAGACTCTGAGGGAGTCGAGTTTATTCAGTTCGCATTTCGTTGGATCAACTGCCTGCTGATGCGCGAAGTCAGTCTCGCCAGCACTATTCGCATGTGGGACACGTATCTGGCTGAACCAGACGGCTTCTCAAGCTTTCACATCTACGTTTGTGCTGCGTTTCTGCTCAAATGGAGTAAACAGATCCAACAGCTAGACTTTCAAAAGATCCTACTCCTGCTACAAAGGCCTCCCACAGAGTCATGGACCGCCAAGGACGTCGAGTTGCTATTATCCGAAGCTTATATGTACAAGTGTCTCTACCACAATTCTCCCAACCACTATTCCGCAGCAGGGCAAAAACGATAATATTTCAAGTGTACATTAGTTTAATAAATAAAAAGAGATTCAGTTTATAAAGAGGCTACCAGCAATCCAAGCCGCACATGTACACAGCGTACCGAATCCCAAAGTAGACAAGCGAGCAAACGGCAAGCTGACAACGATACCTACAGGAGCCAACAGGGCGCCCCAAGTCCTGAACAACGAAGGCGTCCACTTTTCCACGAGATCATCGACCTGGCGCTCCAACTCAGCAAGTCCCTTATTGTTATCCAGTACTCTTGCAGCTCGCCGCTCCTTCTCCTCGATAGGCATCTGAGATTTAACACGAGCCTCGGCCTCCTCCCTAGAGAATCCATTGCGATCCATCAGTCTCACGATCTGACGCTCACCAGTACAAGAAACCACAACGACCTTGCCGCACATTTTGTCCATTCCCGACTCGTACAGCAGCGGGACATCCAGCACACACATAGGGTATCCCCTGAGATAGCATCCAAGTAGCTGGTACAAGATACGACGGCGGACATAGGGGTGTGTGCATCGGTTCAGTGTTTGGCGCTTATCAGAGTCGTTAAATACGATGCTGCCCAACTTGCCACGGTCAATGGCCTTGGTGTCCTTTTGCAGTACGTCTTCGCCAAACTGCTGCAGTATCAGGTTGTAAGATACTTCGCCTGGTTCCATTATCTGGTGGGCAATGACGTCCGCGTCAATTACTGGCACGCCTCGCGCCCTGAATGCTTGGCTCGCTGTGCTTTTGCCTGTAGCGATTCCGCCAGTCAGTCCGACAATCAGCATTTTAAAAACGACTTTAAAAAAAAAAGAGGAATACACCACGTAATGTGAAAGAATGAATGCAAGATTGAGAAAAAAAAGGAATACTCAAAGTAGAGAGAGAGAAAAAGAGAGGTGATGACGACGATAGGTGATGATCATGCCTTTTTACTGAGCTTGGCAGCAGCACGCCTACGCTTGCGAGCCGCCGACGGACTGATGGCGGCGGCTGCGCCCTTTGGCTTCCACTTGGGCTGAGAGGAGTTGACAAAGGCGCTCAGGTCAGCGGGCGCGTAGGTGTAGGGGATCTGAGCGGGCACTCCAGCCCAGGCAGCCTGGACATAGTCGCCCTCGACTCCAAGCTGCGAGAGATCGGGGACAAGCGTGGGCTTGAGCTCGGCTGCCAAGCTCATGACAGCCTCGCTGGCACGCTGTGGTGGAGCCTGGGCTTCGCTCTCATCCAGGGCGCGGTAGATAGTGGCGTCCCAGGTACGGCGGCGGTGCACAAGCATGTATTGCCCGGCATTCAGGCGCAGCAGGTCTTGGAGCACACCAACCACGCCGCGCGTCGAGGGCTGGCCGCCAGCAGAGTCACCCGAGTACAAGTCGCCACAGGTGCGCCGCGACATGCGCGTAATCGCAGACCGGTGCACATCGACATGAGCCACCCACACCTCCGACGGGCTGCCGCGTATATAGCTGCCCAGCCACCACGCCAACCGCTCGCTCTCGCTGACGTCCTCATACGCATCACCGCCTGCCGAAGTCATGGCTGCCTCGGCCGAGCTGCTCCCCAGCTGATACTCCAGTTTTGTCTCCAGCGTCACCGTAGTCGTGGCGGTTGATGGCGCCTCCTTGGGCGCAAACCCATGCACACTGTAGCGAATAAGCACTCGCAGGTCGCCAAACTCCCACAGCGTATAATTGGCGTTGTCCTGCTCTGCTGCTTGGACTGCCATTCCCGGCGCCTTGGCCAGAGATCCGCCAGCCAGCTCGAGTGGCCGGCTCCTGTTGACCAGCTGCCTCCTCACCGCCATCTCGTAGTGCATCTGGTTGAGCTTGCGCGGCGTCGCTGCGTGTGAAGGCATCAGCGGCTTGTCAACTACTACCATTCGGCGCGGCTGCGCGTCCTTGCCGGCGCCATCCGAAGGATCGTTCTCCTGTGCGCCAGCAGACTCTACAACCCTGAACGGGATAACAACCTCGTGGTTATACGACTGTGGCAGCGTAAGCAGCGCAACGAGAGCGCTGGCCGAGATAGCTACATCTGCGCCCGTCCGCCCCGCCAAGTCCATAGCGACCGGGTCGCGCGACATAACCAGCGATCTTTGCTCGCCGCTCTTGCTCTCGCCAAGAACCGCCACGCCGGCCTTCTTCTCACTTATCGCTGGCATTTCAGCAAGGTAGCACGAGCCACGCTGTAGCAACGTGTCCTTGTAAACCAGCGGGACATAGCCCGCCGAACTCGCTCGAATAGCAGTCGCTCGGACTGGCACGTAAACTGGCGGATAGCTTTTGAGCGCCTCGGCGCCAATACCGGCCAGCTCGCCAAGAGCCGCCTCGTTTACAGACTCGCTGATATTTCTGAGCAACGGTATCGCCTTTTCGCGCGCTTGCAAGCGGAACGCCTGCTGCTCAGACTCTACCTTTGGCTTTAGTCGCTGGTAGTCTGCGTTTTCCCTGGTGCCGAGCGCCGCACCGGTCTTCATACGCTGTGCGAGCTCCAGAAACTGCCTGTGCTCGGCCGTTGTCAATTGGGAAAACGGTCCGCCGTATCCCTTGGGCAACCGAGCCGCAACGTCCTTGTTAGGAGCACTCTCGGCATTATTGCGCGCCGCCGTTAGTTTGCTGGCCACCTCAGCGTTGTTGACGCCCTCAATCGCCATCATCGCCACCAGCATGTCATTTGGGATATCTTGTGGAATGGCTGGTACAGCTGCTGCTTTGGGTGCCGCAGGCGCCGGAGCTGACGACGTCTGCACCTGAGCGTTGCTAACCCGCGATTTAGGTGAGCCCATCACACCCAAAATGGCTCCAACGACGTCGTTTTCTTCAATACCACTCGTAGCATGCCTCGTCCGCGCTGATACTGGAAGATCGACCGCCATCGGCTCGCTATCACCGGCTACTCCATTATCGGTCTCTGCCACTCGAGTAGCTGCCGCAGCTGTGCCGTTGACAGCCGCACTAGATTGTTCAACCGATGGAGCAGGCATATCGCCACCAGTTCGCAGCGAAGACCGCTTTTGCTGTGTGAGTGGAGGCGCCAGAGACTCGGGCGCTGTAGGAGGTTGAGGTGCCTGAGCCTCAGACAATGTGGGGGCTGTTGCTGCTACGACATCTGCAACATGATCCGCTGGTTTGGCTAGGACCGTATACCGCTTATACACGTCGGGTTTAAAAAATAGCAGTTCGTCTGCCAGTTTGGGAACATGCTTTTCGCGAAACCCATCCTGCAATGTCCGTAGCCGTCGCATATGAGCAACCGACACCTTTGAGAACAGCCCGTTATCAGGCGCAGCCTTTGAAGCTACGCTAGAATTAACAACCGCGGGCTGTGCGTCTGTTGTCTCTGCTTCTATCGGTACGCTTGCCAGACGACCTGACTCGCGTTCAGTGATAGACTCAAAATTGTCGTCCTCGTCTTCACTGCTTTCTTCCGCCCGCATCTCAGCCATACCCTGCTTGTCTGTATGTGGTCGTAATGCTGTCGGCGACTGGTGTGTTGAAGTTGCTGGTGTCAGATTCAGAGATATAAACCGCTCCACTTCCTCGTCTTCGTCGATCTCCTCAAAGTCTCCTATGAACCCATCAGGCACGTCGTCCATATCCTCGCCCTCCATGCTCTCGTTGCCGTTGCCACCGTCGCTATCCACGTCCATGTCTCCGCTAGTAATAGGCCCAGCTCCACTAGTACCAGCATCACTTAACCGCTCCTCGGTTATTGAAAAGGTAGGATTGGTATATGCTTGTGGTTGCATTTGCTCGTTCAAAGCTGTCTCATTTGCCTCAGTGTCTTCTGCTGTAAACCGCTGCTCCTCTGGATCCTCCGAAGGTCGGCGAGTACACAAGTCCATTATGCTCGGCAAAGAAGAAGAAAAAAGAAATAGTTCAATTGAAAAAAAGTTTGGCCAAAGTTGAATTTTATATACAACTTTGCTGGGGATCAAACTTCATTACCAAAATATGATCCAGCGATCAGGATCAATTCGCCCCAGTCAGTGCATGCACATGACTTCCTTACCGGCGCAATCATCGCGTCTGGAGCCTAATATCCTAGCCGTCACTGTGCGTGACCATTGCTCACTCTCGGCGATGATTGCAGGCGTATTGGCAGTCATCGAGACATTTTGCAAAAATGCCCGGCCTCCCTGTTATAAAAACACAAGCTCTCGCTCAGCTCCACACTTTTTTTTTTGTTTTACCATCTTGCCCAAACACTCCCCTATTTATCTTTTTAGTTCCCAAACCATGAGCACTTCCAACGAACTTGTCTTCCACTCCTCTGATCATGACCGCAGGATTTTCTTGACTATCAATCAGGGTGATCCAGCACGTTGGAGCACTATAAGAAAGAATTCGAGCTGTCTCTTCCTCCGGTTTATAAGTGGCTGTGATTCAATTGACCAGCTACATGAATACCAACTGCAAGAATATAGGGATGACCCATCAGCTAAAATTATAGGTGACCACGAGATATTAACATCTCTTACGACAAGTAATGATGGCAAGTACCACTTTTATATAAAACCCAAGTCGAAATAATCGAAGGATATTGAGAGTTAGTTCGTGACAAGCCCAAGCTCATTCTCTTTACCAAGATTCAGTTCTCTATCATATTATTAATTTTTATTATTTGAAGACGTTTTAAATAAAGCAACATAAATTTTAGGAAATACAGCAAAAATAAGAAAATTAGACATGTTCTCTGACCAAGCCGATCCATAGCAAGCGTGCTTCCCCAAGCCTTCCCAATCAAGAGCAGTTTGACCCGAGACTTTAACTTGCCATGTGTTCTTCTTACTACAAAGAAATTGTTCACTTTGACTGTCGCTCAGCCCTTCCCCCCCATGAAAAAAAAGAAGAGGAAACCACTTGATGTTGGAATGTGGCCAATGACCCAGGAGAAAAGTGCACCTGTCTTACCCAAATTTATTTATTTATTTATTATTAGCCAAGTTAAGGCGCTAGACAGGTTTTTAGCGTCAGCGACCTCAGTTCGTGCCCATACAGGGTTCCAATACAACGACTCAACCATCATCATCATTCAAGGAGTCTGGGAAGCTAGAAGTGGGGAGCTTTATTTAACACATCTTAAAACGCTTGTGACAAGAGAATAAAGAACGAAAACGTCCCCTCTCCTAGCACGAATCCACTCGCTAATATGATAGCCAGCATAGCAATCTTACGGCGAAGAATACTCTCATCATGGCCACGCAATACACCAGACCTGATGCCCGAGTGTTTGTGACGCGAGACAACGACCTCGGTAACGACAGCCGTAGACAATGCACCAATCACGCGCATCAGCGTAAAGTTGGGCGTGTTGTAGATTCCAATCGCAAAGGCAATACCACTGGGCCACCAGCGTAAAAGCGTAGAGGTACGAACAGTCCATGGACCAAAGGCAACATACTCCTTGCCGCTGTTCTTGACAATAACAGCAACAGCAGGCAGCAAGGCAAACAGTATGGAAAACGCAGCGATAAACGGCCAGACATGAGGAGGGAGCGGATGCCCATTGACCAAACGAGCCATATCCAGCCACACCTGAGCAGTCGGGACAGGAAACTGCGGTCCAGGAATCGGGTACACCTTGTTATATAAAAGATAGGCGCCAGCAGTGACAAACACGCTAAACACGCTGCCGATCATTTGCGCAACAAACTGGGCGCGCGGTGAGGCGTTGAGCAAGTGGCCCGTCTTCAAGTCCTGCATGAGGTCGCCCGCCTGCTGTGCACCAGCCTCAGCAATACCGCCAGCTACTAGATTACCGACGAGATTGCCAGGCATGATTCCGGCAAATACTACCTGCGATACCTTGCCAATTCCTGACACTGGATTGAGATCGGTCTCGCCCAGTGCACGCACGCCCAAGACAGCCAGCGGAAGAGCAAGCACGACAGCAATCAGCGTATCGTACATAGGGATGTCAAACAGCGCCTTCACAATGCCCATGCACAGCAAGGTGGATGCGAAAAGCCCGCCCCACGTAACCCAAGCTGGAACCAAAAAGCGTGGGTCAACCTCGTCTAAATCCTCCTCTGCCACGAGCCGGACAGTCTTTGGAACATTCGTATCCCCATCCACGCTCTGTCCAAGCGTATTCGGCGTCGTGACATCCTCTGGTGGCTGCGATAGCAAGCTGCCGCTGGTCTTGCGCTTACCATAGAATACGCGCAAGCGTCCAAGTGCCAGAAGCAGCTCCTTAGTACCAACTAGACCCAAGGAAACAATGCTCTCGGCAATCATCACAGCCAGCGATATCCACAGAATCCAGCCACGACTACCAGTCTTCCAGTCGGTAACTGGGCCAGGCGCCCATCCTTCGTTCTTAGCAAGTGGTGACAGGATACCCCAACCGACGACGGATCCGACAAGCATCCATATACAAGTAGGCAGCCCCATGATAATGCCCTGTCCAGCATAGCTCAGCGACGGCATCAGATTCCATGCCCAGACAGTAGAGGCACGACGTCCAAAGACGGGCAACGCTGCAATTATCGGAAAGAAATGAGCCAGCAAGGCATACACTCCCGACATTGTAAACGAGACAAACAAGATGAGGAGCTTGGTGACCCATTTGACGTCATCAACCGATATATTGTCCGTCTGCACCTCGTCGTCAGTATCCTCCTGCGAATTATCCGAAGCATTGTCGGCAGCAGTCGCTATCCCTCGCCGTCTAACAAAGGTACCATGGTCACGGGTAACGCCATTCAGCGCAGTGGCAGTAGTTTCAGCTTGCAATTGCTCGTCCACTAATGTCGGATCAGGCCGTTTATGAAGCACACTAATCATCTGCGCAGTAGCCGTACCAGACGGGAACCGAAGCTTCTCCTTAATAATCGTTTGCCTACGCAAGGGGATAGCAAAGAATACGCCAAAGAAGGTCAGCGCCAATCCCCATGCACACAACTGGCCAAAATTAAGCACAGTACGCGCGCCATTAGATTCGCTTTCTTCCAATAGCTTCAGTGCCGGCAGAATGCCAACAAAGCCGCCAGCAAGCGGCATAGTCGCAGTGGCAACTGCAGTTGACTGCAAAACGACGTTTTCGGCCGGACCAAACGGGACATCCAATACATGCTCGAGCGCTTTGAACACGGCAAAGCCCACGAGCGACGATTGCAGACTCATCATCGATATCCAGCCACTTTGCAAGCCGAACCAGAGATTCGAGAAACACAAGATTGTACCAAATAGCAAGCCAACGATAATAGCGCGCCAGGTGAACTGCGGCTGCGAAACGTCCACCATGTGTCGCCCGCTGACGATCTGGCGCCGCTGCTCATGATCATCGTCTGTAGCTACTGATTTGACTTCAAATGCGTGTCGAGGCTGAATAAGTAATGACATAGATATGCGTATAGATAGCTCCCCCCAAAAAGGCGACAAGATAAAAGAAGAGAAAAGAGGCTATTGGCACGAGTGGTTGCCGATAAGTACGTCTTTAGGGCAGGCGCCGCCACCAGAGTCTACTGCTCCGGCAGCTCCCTCCCTCCCTCAAGTCCCTACGTCAACACTGATCGAATGTGTCTCCACAAAAAAAAAAGGCGCAACAATGGACGCCTCCACACTCGAATATCTCTAGCAAGAATCGATGATTGTATTCACTAACCTTGAGGAGCCGAAGCTGGGTCGTCCAGGGGCACGTATCCATCCCTATCCGCCAAAGCGTGCGAGAACGGCATCAATTCGACCTGCTCCAGCGTTTTGTAAGTGTGTGCGCCTCCCGTGTAAGCAAGCGCAATGTTTAAGGGTATTAAAAAAATACTAGTACAAGGATTAAATAAAAAATAAAAAAATACAAAGTAGACGAGAAACGGCTAGGCTCATGTCTCGTGGGACAAGAAAAAAAAAAGAGATAACGGGACCTCAGATTTATTTTATTGCAAGCGGAGATAGAGTGGGCCTATCGATGAAGCAAGGCCGTGAGAAGCGAATATCATTAGTCAGCCCGAGTTCCGGCGCAGCCACACCGCCCTTGTCAATTGGCGTCATCGCTCTTGCGCGACTTGCGGCGCATGAGGCTGCGATTCGCACTGACGCGAATAGGCTTCAACCCAAGATCCAGCGGACCAAAGTGCGACTCACTCAGGACCTGCCCATCGTTGACGCAGCGCTCGCGCTTTGGTGGCGGCAATAGTGGCTGGCGGTCAGCAGCCTTGCCCTTGTCCTTGCGCTTTGCTATTGCCACCGCCGATACTTCGACTTCATCTTTGGGTGGCTCCTTGGTGACAACACTTACACCAGTCGATGCTGCGTCTACAACAACAGGCTCATCAAGGCGATCTTTGCAAGGACTCGAGTCCACGTCTGCATCGATTCTCAGGCTATCAGCTCCAACCAGGCTTTCGCTCAGAGAATCGTTAAAGTGACCCAGAGTCAGGCTCTTTTTGTCGTCAGCGTCCAGCAAGCACTCATAGTCCCTATCGCTGCCGCCGCCACTTTGCTGTGAACTCAAAATGCCCAGCTCCTCAGACTCCTCGTCATTAGACCAGTTTGGCAGCGGCGGTACCTCGTCCACCAGGTGCTTCCTCTTCTTCCTACTCTCGCTGGCTGGTAGGCACGGAGGAGATGACGTCTCGGTTGATGGCGATGAACTGGAAAGTTTCAAAGGCCGTTTGTGAGTAGCAGCAGCAGTAGCAGCCGATTTCGAAGATGAAAGGATCTCCGCTAGATTGTTCCCCTTTGCTGGCTTCATAGAAGCCGGAGACCGACTGCTACGGCTATTAGTCGACACAACGGACTTTGCAATAAACAGCGAATTGGTTCCGCTGTTACAGTCGTCGCTAACCTCGATCGACTCTGCCAGCGACTCTACGGCTTCATTATCAGGCGGCGTAGGGCTGACGGACAGTGCAGGGGCAGCGGTCTGGCTGCTAAGGAGCTTGGCAGGAGCTGCGTTTCTGCTGCGGCTCAGGCCCAGGCGTCGCATCCCCGAGCCCGCTGGCTTTCCGAGACCGGGAGGAGGCAGCGACGAAACGGGCGATGCAGACGTCGGCACAGCTGATTTGTGCGAGAGCCCCAGTTTGCATTTAGTTCCAATCGAGGCATTGGCTTCTACTTTCGCTGACGACTTTCGTTCGATTTCGGCAATACCAGCCTTGCTTGGCGATTTTATGCCGCTGACGCTGCGTTTGGGAGAGCATTCGCTTGCCTGTGTGCTAGTCTGGCTGGCACCTAACTGAGATCGAGGAATATAGTCGTGTGGGTCATCGTCAAAGGCGGTGGCATACTGAGCGGTCCACTCAGCGGCAGTTTTTGTAAAGGCAGCAAGGTCATTCGACATCTGCTCTGCGATATCTGGCATCAACGGGTCCTGTGGATTGGGCGACTCCAATAGAACTCTAAGGGCAATCAAGACTTTATCTAACGTCCATGACGGCTGCCAACCGCCTTTACTGCCAGACTTCAATATGTCTAGGCATATATTACCGTGGTCGTCAATGTTTGGGTGGTAGATGCGAGTCTTGAACTTTACCGAAGGCGGATCGACGCCATAGGTTTCTGACAACACAACATCGAGAAAGAATCGACCATTCTCGTAAGGCGAGTCTGGCGGCCCGTCGATACGCGCCTCGTAGTGGTCTAGGCGGTCTCCTTTGGGTGAGCAAATAATACCGTCTGGAAGACCGGTTTGTAGAAATTTGAATTCGCTCTGCAAACGCTTATTCTTAAGCTTGTCCATGGCGCGCACGCGTGTAAAAAATGAGTAAATATGTACAAGGAGAGACGCGAGAATATTGGAATTAGTCGAGTAAATATTTAGCAACGGACACGAAAAGCATAGAGCGCGAGTTTTTTTGCCCATCGATTTAGGTTTGATTGATGCTGCGCAAAGAGGTTTGCACGTGGCTCAGCTCGGATGGCCGAGTCACGTTGTGTGCCTTGGCTTGTGTCCTAGAGTAGAAAGGTCTCCCCTTCCCTTTGTATTCTTTTTTCTTTTTCTATAATCTCATTTCTATTTAATCCATACACGCATTTATTTTTCACCAACACCATTGAAATGGCCGAACACCAGGCAGGAGCACGGTTGGCAGGCTCGGGGAGCGGCAAACACAGACAACATTCATTCAAAATCGTCCTCTTAGGTACTTATTCTACGAGAGACTGCACCTGCTGACTATCGTCTTTCTCTGCTACTAACTGTGAGCATGCCCTTGAAACTATTGTTGTTGTGTAGGCGAGTCGGCGGTTGGGAAATCAAGGTACGTTGTAAAAACCCACTTCCTAAAAGAAAACATCAGGGATGTTGTGCTCAGACGTTCCAGCCCTTGTCCACTAATACTTTTATATTGCATGAAACCCTCTTCTTGCGTTCAAATAGCATTGTCACGCGGCTTATGCGCGACCAGTTTGACCAGTACAAGGAGAGCACAATTGGCGCGGCGTTTCTGACAAAGGAAGTAGTTCTGGACGCATCCAACACAGCAAAGCTGAATATCTGGGATACTGCGGGGCAGGAGCGGTACAAGAGCCTGGCGCCCATGTACTACCGCAGCGCATTAGGGGCAATAGTCGTATATGATATTACGCAGGCAGCGTCGTTTGACCGCGCAAAGTCCTGGATCAAGGAGTTGCACCGGCAGGCTGACCCTGGTATTGTTATTGCACTGGCAGGTAATAAGACGGATCTGGCGGATCGCCGTACGGTATCAAAGGAGGAAGGCGCGGCATATGCGGCTACGGCTGGACTGTTGTTCTTTGAGACTTCGGCACAGAGTGGCGAAAATGTCAACGAGCTTTTCATTGGTCTGGCAAAGAAGATTCCTTTTTCTGAAGAGTCTTCTGTTTCATCGACTGCTGGTGCACGGTCGGTCAATGTCCAGGCTGCGGGTGGGAATGGCAGCTCTGCGGCGCAGAACGATTGCGCGTGCTAGAATTGTGCATGTATTTTCATCTCCTCTCTGCGAACCCCTTTTTTACTTTCTTTATTGCTTGTTCACCACAGAGCTAGTAAGCTGTTGCAAATGAATTCCTTCTTTTAGAACCTTGTAAAGTTATGTGCAGGGCGGGGATTGCGATTGTCCGCGTGATGTCACCATCTCCACATGTGCATTAGCTGCAGGAGCAGGGGGACACAAACGCCCATCGATATGCTAGGAACGTGGAGAGCGAAAGAGGGGGTGCAACACATCTCTCTCTGCCTCTGGACCTATTTCGATATTTACCTATGCTAAGACACGGTTTACGAGCACAACCAGCACTGCTACTGGCACGTCGCTCCTTGATTGGAGGCAGTCCTCGCTATGGCATTGCTGCTCCTGTTTTCAGGCGAGCTGCGATGACTACGCAAGCAGAGCCGGAACCGGCAACCGGACGAGAAGGGCGGCGTGGGTTCGCACGCACATTGTCGTACTGGACGCTAGGCACAGGCTCGCTATCAACGATACTATACTACATGGGCAAAGACGAGATAGAGGCATTTGACACGGAGTCGCCGCTGGAGCTCACACTCGTGCCCGACACACTGTACAAGGGCCATCCGGTCGTTCAGACGCCGCACACAGCGGGACGCGAGCGGCTGGTAGTATTGGGGTCTGGGTGGGGCGCAGTATCGACGCTCAAGGCGTTGGAGTGCGGCGCATATGATGTGACGGTGATATCGCCAGACAACTATTTTATCTTTACGCCGTTGCTGCCTAGCGTCACTGTGGGCACAGTGGAGTTCCGGTCGGTGCTGGAGGCAATCCGGCGGATCATCAAGCGCACACGAGGGTCGTACATCGAGGCCGCTGCTGTTGACATTGACTTGGAGCGCAAGATGGTGCTCGTCAAGCAGGCTGGCGAGGAGATGGCGTGGGTGCCGTATGATCGGCTGGTGGTCGGCGTTGGCGCGCAGAGTATTACGCATGGAGCTACGGGACTAGAGTTCTGCCACAAGCTGAAGACTATAAACGACGCGCGCAGTATCAGACAGCATATCATGGCAAACTTTGAAAAGGCTGTGAGGCCAACCACGTCGTTAGAGGAAAAGCAAAGACTGCTGACATTTGTCGTGTGCGGCGGCGGACCTACGGGCTGCGAGTTTGCCGCTGAGCTGTACGACTTTCTGACGGAGGACTTGAAGCACTACTTCCCCAAGGCCGTACAAGAGATGGTCAAGGTGGTTATCGTGCAGTCGCAAGACCACATTCTTAATATGATGGACTCTGTCATCTCCGAGTTTGCCGAGCGCGAGTTTGCCCGGCACAACATGACGGTTATCACCAATTCGCGCGTGCAGAGCATCGACGAGACTGCGCTCAAGTACTCGACCAAGCACTTGGATGGATCGGTGACTGAGCACGAGATTCCGCAGGGGTTTGTGCTGTGGTCGACTGGCCTGTCGCTGGCGCCGTTTACTAAGCTGCTGTGCGACAAGCTGCCTAATGCGCAGAAGAACCGCCATGCGATCACTGTTGATGAGCACTTGCGGGTCAAGGGCGTTGCGGACGGGTCGGTCTATGCGCTGGGCGACTGTGCGACGGTGGAGTATCCGCATCTCCTGAACCACATTACAGAGCTGTTTGATTCGGCTCACCATGTGGGGAATACCGAGATTACGCGCGCAGAGTTCCGCGTATTCGTCAAAGAGGCTGCCACCAAGTACCCGAACGCTGCCAGCCATCTGCTTACGCTGGAGCGTGATTTTGACAGCTTTGACACTGACGGCAACGGTCGCATTTCTATTGACGAGTTTGAGCATATGCTCGAGTACGTGGATAGCAAGCTGACGGCACTGCCAGCCCTCGCTCAGGTCGCCAGCCAGGAGGGCGTGTACCTGGGCCATGGTCTGAGTCACTTGGCTGCAATGTACGCAGCCGATGAGGATACTCGTCTGAAGGTGGAGGCGTCGCCAGAGGCTCGTCGTGGCGTCGAAGCTCAAGCTGTCAGGCCGTTCATGTACCATCATCGCGGCACGCTGGCCTATTTGGGTCGCGCTGCTGCGGCTGACTTTGGAGATGGCAGGGCGTATAGAGGAAGCAACTTGGCTGCCAAATACCTCTGGCGCAGCGTCTACTGGAGCCAGCAGGTCTCGCTCCGCACCCGACTCCTGCTAGCCATGGATTGGCTCAAGGAACTGCTGTTTGGTCGTGACATTTCAAAGTTCTGATTAACCCCGATCTGTAAGCTGTACTCTTGGATCTCTATATTTTTTTTTACTACGAGTGGCTTTTCTTTCTTTGGCTCAACAAATATTTGCTTTCTCTTTTTTATTTGAATTTTTTTGTCTCTCATTTTATTTCTTGTGTTGGCGCAATAATGTCGAGTGTTGCTGGACACATTGCGCGTGGCAGGAGACGCGGCCGACCACCTGGCTCTCGATCGGCGGGTCGACCCAGTAGCACACACGCTCCGCCGCCAGGCAAGCGCAGGCGAACCAGCCCAGCTCCCGAACTAAGCAGCTCAGATAGTGACAAAGATAGCAGTACCAGTCCCACACCCAGATCATCAGGCTCCACAGCTGTTACTCGTGGCGGACGCGGCCGAGGACGAGGCCCAGGGCGGCCGCCACGCCGACCCGTTATAGGTAGAGACCAGAACCCGACAACGCCCACCAGCGCCCCGATTCCGCCAGCTCCAATCGTCAGCCCAATGCTGTTTGTTGCTCGCGCCCGGCTTGGCGGTGGTGGTGGCGGGGCCCTGGACAGCCGAGAGCTCGTAGAGTACTTGCGCTCGTTTGTCACACTACCCGACGACACGGTTCTGTCTAGCCTGCCTCAATCGCGTCCTGCTACGGCGGCTGAGCGCAAGCCAGGCGCCATGACCAAGCCTGAGCAAACAAAGTCAAAGAGGGATCTGCTGGCGGAGAAACGTGAGAGAGAAGCCACTATGCGCGACAAGTTTGCCGAGTGGGTGTCTTCCATGGCGCATACCATGTTTCGCGTATCGGAGCTGCGTCGCCTCGGAATGCTGCGCGACTCGGGCGACCCGCAGTCTGCCCAGTCCTTTGGCGACGACGATGGCCGATCCCCCGCCCCTTTCTCATACTCCAGCAGTGCTCAGGTGCCTGATCTGCTAAAGATGCCTCCGCTATTGCCACCGGCATTACCTGAGCCTGCTCCTAAAGCGCGTGAGCCGCCGCGTCCCAAGTCGACTTGGGATCAGCTGTTGGTAGACATTGCTGATCGGCATAAGGAGATGACCGTAGCATCGCGACGACGCCGTGCTTTATTGCGCAAATGTAGTCGCCAGATCGAGCGTGAGGACGAGGAAAAGAAGGCGCGGCTGGGTATTTTCAAACGGCCTGAGATGGCTGAGCGTGCTGAGCGCGAGAACCAGCGTCGTCTGGCAAAGTGGACGGCTCAGCAGGTACTTAAGAAATGGGCATACGTCGAGAGCATCATGGACGAGCAAAGGCAGATCGAGGAGGACGAGATGAAGTCAAAGGAGGATAAGCGGGTGCTTTTTGATATGCTCCACCGATCTACGCAACTGCTGGAAGGCCAGCGCATGGAGCGCCGCTCGTCCTCGGCCTCTTCGTCATCCTCTGAGGCGCATGTACCGGTTTCTGGTTCGGACGATGACGATAATTTGGGTCCCCATGAGCCGCAGCGCAGACAGTCTGGGAGAAAGGTTGCGCGAATCGATGGGCATCGTGATAGTGCAATGTCTATGGAGTCTATGCGCGAAAGCTTGCCGAGTAGCGACGACGAAGATGCTGCTATCTCTCCCGAGCAGAGTGACATTGAGTTTACTAGCGAGTCGTCGGCTAACGGCGACAGCGACGATGAAATGAACGATCTGACTCTTGACCAAGATGTTCCGGTGGAGTCGCTACTTGGCCAGTACTTTGAAATGCAACGGCAACAGCAATCTAGCCAGGTATCGTCCGACAGCGAAAGTGATGGTGCAATGTCGGAGGACGTAGACATATCGGATGCCGAGAGTGACTCTAATCTGGGGATTGAGGAGTTGGCGGCCAAAACGCCCGAGCATGCCGTGGAGCAGCCATTTCTCTTGCGCGGCGACTTGCGTGAATACCAGCGGCAGGGCTTGGACTGGCTGGCCTCGCTGCATCAGCACCAGATCAATGGTATTTTGGCTGATGAAATGGGACTGGGAAAGACCATTCAGACTATCGCCTTGCTGGCTCACTTGGCGTGTCACAGGGGTATCTGGGGGCCGCACCTAGTCATTGTGCCGACGTCTGTGCTGCTCAACTGGGAGCAAGAGTTCCACCGCTGGCTTCCCGGTTTCAAAGTTCTCACATACTATGGTAGTCGGGCTGAGCGCAAGCAGAAGCGCAAGGGTTGGAGCAAACCCAATGCATTACACGTATGCGTGACGTCTTACCAGCTGGCTATCCAGGATGCGACCGTGTTTAGACGTAAGCCCTGGTACTATATGATTCTTGACGAGGCTCAGGCGATCAAAAACTTTCGCAGCCAGCGCTGGCAGACCTTGCTTGGCGTTAAATCGGCATGTCGGTTATTGCTTACTGGAACGCCGTTGCAAAACAGCCTCATTGAGCTGTGGTCGCTAATGTACTTTCTTATGCCGCAGGAGTTTAGCGCCGGCGATGGCGACGAAAATGAGGCGCTGGGATTTGCTGGGTTGGATCGATTCCGCGAGTGGTTCTCACAGCCACTGGAAAAGTTGCTAGCGGTTCGTCCAGAGATCGCTGCCCCTGTTGGACGAGGTGCTAGTGAAAAGGTAGCTTTCAACACGACGTCGTTTTTGCAAGGCAGCGGAGAGGCGGAGTCATCGATGGCGCTGAGCACACAGGTGGAGGCCCAGCAGGCTGTGCAAAAGCTGCATACGGTTCTGAGGCCGCATATATTGCGCCGACTCAAGCAAGACGTTGAGACACAGCTTCCTGACAAGACTGAGCACGTTGTGTATTGCCACTTGTCTAAACGTCAGCGGCTCCTGTACGATGACTTTATGTCGCGCTCGCAGACGCGCGAGACGCTGCAGGCAGGCACGTACTTGGGTGTCATGGGCTGTTTGATGCAGCTGCGCAAGGTGTGTAACCACCCGGATCTCTTCGAGACTCGGCCGATTGTCACTAGCTGGGCGATGTCTGGCGCTCCTGTTGCATCGTACCGACGCACAGAGGACCTGGTTCGCCGTATGCTGGCTGGAGGAAGGCGTGCTCATTCGGGCCAATCGCCGATGCCGTGGGAGGGTTGTGCTGGCGAAACTGCCTGGCGACTGCGCGGGCTGATCATCACCAGTGGTGAGTTGCAAAGTGATGCTGCGGCTTGGGATAGCGCTAGGCGGTTGGATGCTTCGCCAGCATTGCTGATACGCGGCTTGGAGCGAGCGCGCGATGCATTGGATCCAATTCTCTCGGGCGACGCTGACTGGGATGAGCTAAAACTGCGCCCGTACGCTTCTCGCTACCGCACCGTGCGTGGATACACTGACCTGCAGTACCATGTCTCTGATGTAAGGAGCGGAGACGCTTGGATGCGTTTGGCTGCTCAAAATGCTTGTCGTATCCAGGGTCTGGCATTCAAGCCCGTGTATGGATCGGGCCTGCTTCAGGCAGTGAGTGTGACGCGTGGCGTACGAGAGCGACTTGGCGAGGCAGCAGCTGGTCTGGTGCTGAGCGGGCGAGAGCGGCTTGAGCTGTACCAAGACACGATTGGAAACTACGTGTTTGCTACACCGGCTGTTCTGGTGGCCAACACGGCGTCTGATCGTGAGTCGGTGCTTCCATACCTGCGCACTGATGGCGCTGGCGATGTAATGCTCAAGGAGCTGGTACCGAATATTTTACATCTGCGGCGACGCGTTGCTCGGCACACACTGCCGATCCGCCCACTTGAGCAGCGACTACAGATTGCGTTCCCTGAGCCATTTCTGCTGCAATACGACTGCGGTAAACTGCAAGCGTTAGACCGGTTGCTGGGTCGGCTTGTGCGCGAGGGTCACCGCGCGCTGGTATTCACGCAGATGACCAAGGTATTGGATATTTTAGAAAAGTGGCTCAATCTCCATGGATACCGGTACTTGCGCTTGGACGGAGCGACCAAAGTGGAGCAGCGGTGGCGACTGACCGAGCGATTCAACCATGACCCGAAATGGACCGTGTTTATTTCGTCGACCAGAGCCGGCGGACTAGGTATTAATCTTACTGGCGCTGATACAGTGATATTCTATGACAGCGACTGGAACCATGCTATGGATGCCCAGTGTCAGGACCGATGCCACCGTATTGGCCAGCAGCGTGAAGTCCATATCTACCGGCTGATTAGTGATAGGACTATTGAGGAGGCTATTTGGAAGAAGCAGTGCCAGAAGCGGTGGCTCAATCAGGTCGTCATCCAGGAAGGGAGATTTGATCCTAATGCTACGCGTGAGAGCGGTCGTCCAGACTCGACAGATGACATGCCGCCAAGCGACTCTGGTGCGGCGGCGGCAGCAGCGTTGGGTGTAGGCGACTGGTATGAGCTTGCTAGTGCGGTGCTCACTCAGTCTGCTTCTGCGAGCCATCCTGCTGCTGAACTCAGCCGCCCGCAGGCAATCTCTGAGCGCGAGGCTGCGAGGATGTTAGGTGCTGCTGAAGATGAGGTCGACGCGATGGCACTCAAGGTAGCTATTGCCGAGGTCGCTCAGGCCGACGCATTAGACTTGGGCGACGAGCCTGGTAGCAAGGCAACAGAGCTGGCTGTTGACGCGCGGGAAGGCTCTGGAGCTGCCAATGTTGACGGCAAAGAGGATGCTGTCCAGGAGCCAGACGAGTACAATGACGACGGAATCAGCCATATTGACGACTACATGTTCCGGTTTCTCTCTGAAGACTACTTTTAGCACTTGTTTGTCTTTTTTTGACGATTGTCAGATACTGTCGTTGTTTTGTATATAATCTGGAACTGCCTAAACATCCCTCTATTTTTTCTTGATATATCTGTGTGTAGCACGTGCCATGCACTACTTCTTGTCCTCTTGCTTTTCAATTTTTTCAATTTTTGTTTTCTTTGTCTCTCTTTGCTCGCCAATTTTCTATTTCTTTATTTTTTTTGCCAGGTAGTCGTGTTGAATAGCAATGGACCTGTCCAAATCGGCTACAGAGACCTGGAGTGCAGAAAAAGAGCCCACTGCAAATGACCTAGATGTTGGAGACGGACGCCCCGTATCGTTTACACCGCTAATTGCCAGTGGTAGTGGCAGCAAGCGTAGAGGCGGGTCAGTGACCGAGCATGAGCATTGCGAGGTCAATGTCAGCGAGCTCATTCAGGGCTCTAAACGTCACCGCATGGAGTCTATTGAGCTACAGATTGCACAAACTGCTACCGATGGAGCAGGAGACGACGAGGACAGCGATGAGGATCTGAATATCGATGGCAGCTATGCGCCGTCGCCACTAGCAGGAGTTGATGACGATGTTGGGGACATGGCGTACCTTCGCTATTCGTTTGAGGAGATGGAGATTGTTCGCAGCGAGGCCTACGCGTTGGGTTTTAGCGCGTTCTTGCAAAAGTACATCGTCGACATGGGAGTATCAGTGCGCTCGCTACTGGAGGTATTCTGTTCTCAGACTGTGCAAGGACTTGGTATCTCTGATTTTCAGTCGCTGCAGCTTCTAAAGTACCATTTGGCTCGCTTTTATCGCAACCGACCCAAGCTTCCCGATATTAACACGATTGAAGACGTCGTTAGACTGCTCCAGCAATCGAAGCGTATCATGGTTCTGACTGGTGCCGGCGTCAGCGTGTCGTGCGGTATCCCTGACTTTAGATCGCCAACGGGAATATACACCCGACTAAACGATGAATTTGGCTTGGACGACCCTCAGCAGATGTTTGATATCGAGTACTTTCGCGAGACACCTGAACTGTTTTACTCCTTTGCCAAGGAACTGTATCCGTACAACTTTAGCCCTGCGCCCTCACACGCATTCATTAAGCTGCTCGAGGATAAGGAGAAGCTGCTGAGGAATTACACACAAAATATCGACACGCTGGAACACGTACAGGGCATTAAGAGCGTGTTGAACTGCCATGGGTCGTTTGCGACGGCCACTTGTATAAAGTGCGGATACCAGTGCGACGGCAAGGACTTGGAAGACGATATCATGGCTAAGCGTATCGCGTACTGCCCCATCTGCAAAGACGGCCCTCAAGAGAAGCCAGCTGCCATAGTTGCTCGGGATAGAGCTCTTGAGCATAGTGCGGACGGGATGTTGGGCGGCCACACGGTCTCCAACAGCGATGACGGTGGTACAAACCACGTATATAACCCAGACGACAGCGATGACGACGACGATGATGCTGACTATGGAACTATCCAAGGCATCATGAAGCCGGATATCACGTTCTTTGGTGAGAAGCTACCCGACAAGTTTGACGAGGCGCTGCTGCTGGACAGAGAAAACGTTGACTTGCTGCTAGTCATGGGCAGCAGTCTAAAAGTGGCTCCGGTGTCCGACATCATGGGCCACTTGCCGCACACAGTACCTCAAATCGTCATCAACAAGACGCCCATCGTGCACTTTAACTTTGACGTACAATTGCTAGGCGACGCCGATGACATTGTCGCCTACTTGGCCAGTGCGTGTGGATGGACGCTTTGTCACTCGCGTATTCCTGGCAGCAGCACAGAGAGTGCAGACTACAAGCAGTCCGCACCAGCTCCCATCTCTGCGCCCGAGCCTATTTCCATCACTATTCGCTCTACCAACTCTGACGGTGATGCGGAGCTTTGCGAAAAGACCTACAGGGTGCCTAGTCACTGGCACCCGTTTCCAAGCGCCATTATTACAGGCAAGGATTTGCATATTGCCAGCGGTGATGCCAAGGTTCGTCTGGCGGTCGATTCGAGTGATGAGGAGTGTGACAGTGGAAGCGATGTTAGCGATGACGAGGAGGAAGCTGATTCTGACAACGACGCTGGCCCTTCAGGAAAATGTGCCAGTGACGAGGACGGGGTTGGAGACGAGAATGGAAGCGACGACAGTGTTGGCAGCGAAAGCTTGACCAGAGACATTGGCAGGGCGACTGTCTAGCCTGTCTCTTTGCTGTTCTTTTTTTGTTTGTAGAGGCTCTTTGTGTTTACGTCATTGCCCATGTAAGAGATCTTTCTTATTGGCAAAAAGTATTAGTTGCCTTTCTGGAAAGACCATGCTGCTGTTTGGCGACCCCCCTTTTTTGAGAAGAAAATGTGCTTGGACAATTCGCTTGTGGATGCAAAAGTGACGTCATTTTTTTGGGGGAAGCAAGTGCTGTTGAGACTTTATCCTTAGTAGCAAGCGCTTTTTACAACAGCAGCAGACATGTTCTATTTCGGTGCAAGTCACTTTTTTCTTATGTCATTGAAGGCAGTGAGAGAGGGTGTTGGTTGCCTATACGCAAAGATGACTTTGGCTTTCAAGAAAGCACATCTGTCAGTCGGCCATCGAACTGCAAGACTTTAGACATGCTCTTGACTGGGAGCGAGAGGAGGAGAGGCCAGCAGCTTTTTCTTCCTCCAGTCGATTATAAAAGAAGCCCGCCTACTTGATGCCAGTAAACTAATGTGCATAACATTTCACTACTCTCCACTTTTCTTATAGTTTCTAACTACTACCAGAACTCTGTGATACTCATCAGTATGTCTATAAACGTGGATACATGCACATTCAATTTCCTCGGAAAAACTTGTGAACTTCGTGTCACTTTGAATTTCGATACGACGGCCACAGTTGAGGAAAGGCTGAGGGAAATTCTACTGATTCCACGCGAATATGGCATAAAGTTGAGACCAAGGTGCTGTCCTGGTGAATACTACAAAGCGCTTGAACGGGATGAGTCTCTTGATAGCACGAAGGGCGGCAGCAGGGCAGAATTATACTATTATTATGTCGAGAGAACAATACCGATGGGTACTGATAGGAATGGTATCCATAAAGTAATATCAATTGACGCCTGTCTTGTGTTTGCTGCACTGGACCTAGATATGCGTAATATTAGGGAGGTTGTTATTATAACAGCTAGCGGTTCTAAGGTTGTGATCACAGATCTTCGTGCCAAACTAAGCGATGTAGATGCTGCTCTTCAATTAGGAGCTGGATGCCTAATTGGATTCAGTCCATTCGAGTAGATAGAACATATGCGCAAGTTGGTAGAGAATTTATTTCTCGGTGCGAGCCCAACAAAAACGGCGTAAAAGGTGTCGTGTCTTGTGTATCCAGCATTATTTAGAAACTGACATAGTTGTCTTGCTAAATAAACATGCCAATAAAATATCAACTTGACAGTACTTATTTTATGTTCTAGCCATTTTCTAGATTTGAAGAGAGTTGCAAAAGGGGGTGCGCTTCTCTACCACTACCAGTTGACCAATGTCATTAGAAAACAGGAAGCTCCAGCTAAAGCTGGTCTTGACAAGAGCAAAAAAAAGAGGGAGCGCCAGAAAAGTGTTTGGACAGCACAATGAAAGCTGCTGCGGAGGTAAAGAAACATGTCCCTTTGGCCGCTTTCAATCAAGAAGTGGGAACTTTATCCTTAGTAGAAAGTGCTTTGAAATAGCGGACATGGCATCCGAATAGACGAACAATTCCTGCTTTCTTTTTGTTTTTCTTTGAAGTTGAACATCTGACGGATGACGTACATTTTCAAAGCACTACATCATTCTTTGAATGTAGCGCACTTTTGCACCGTGTTGGGGAGGTGCAATAGAACAGCGACAAGCATCGCTTTTCACATTGACCAGCCATCGGCTTACAAGACTTTAAACATGCACTTGTTTGAGAACAAGCGGAGGAGGGGCCAGCAGCCTTTTTCTTTCTCTTGCTGCTTATAAAAGAAGCCCGCCCACACTAGTTGCCAAAAATCGAAAATATCACATTCATCCACTTTTTGCTACACCTTTTTTTTAGTTTGAGCATATACTAGCACTTTCTGATATTCTACTCGATGTCTTTTCTTAATCCAGGCGAAATGGAGTGTATATTCGAGTTCCTTGAAAAACCTCAAAAGCTCATCGTCGATATGAAAACTGACACCCTGGATACTCTCGAGCCGTACATTCGAAGGGCGTTTTCCGGTACTGACGGGTTTAAGATCCAGTTGCGCCCTAAATGTACCTCCGAGCACTATTGCGAAATTCTTAGAAATGACGAAGTTGTTAGTAGGCCGTGTCGTGAAAGAAATGTATTCGACTTTTATAGTGTCGAGAGGCTATTGGAAATCGGTTCTAGTGCGTCTGGTGAACGCCTATTTATATCGATAGATATTAGGCTTGAGGCCGTTGCAATTGACCTAAAGATAGAAAATGTTAAAGAGGTGGTTATACAGCAGAGAGGCAGTTCTAAACGTTTGCACGTACACCCGTATGCTAAACTAAGCAAGGTAATGGAAAAGTACCCCATAGGAGATGGATACATAATTGAGCTTAAGACAAAACGAACTTTTGAGGATATACTTGAAGGAAATTGGAAGTTGGACATCATTCAAGAATAGAGTGCTGTCAGCTCTAGTCATAGCCAAGGCTTTTTTCGTCAAGGTTAGTGTTTTTCTTTACGTAAACTAGAGTTTCTTCTGAATAAACGCACTATTAAAGCAAGCACTTGGCTAGGATTACTACCATCATGCGCAGCTCGCACAATTTGCATAAGCCAAGGCCCAAGAAATGGGGGAAGGAATTGATCATCAAAATAATCAGGTGATCTGATCGAATATTGCCTGCCTGATTGGAAAGTAGAAGCTTTGGCAGGCACTTGCGGCCAAGCGCAGCGAGAGACCAGCGTCGCATCCATCCTCTGGTTTCATCAATCTCCAATTTTAT
>JANBQS010000240.1:0-24945 GCA_027577415.1 Coemansia sp. RSA 922 | reverse complement strand
CGGGCTCGTCGTCGCCTCCATAGGCAGTCAAGTAAAAGTGGTCAGGCTTTGGCCCCATTTGGAGAATCTGTAAAGCAACGTGGCACTAGCACTACTATTATCTTCTTGCTCGCGATAGTGTGGATGTGTAAAATTCAAAATGGTCCCCGCGACAGATGCTGCCAAGAGTGGATTGAGCCTAAATTGGGGGAGTGAGCAAAAATAAAATAGAGCTAGTAAAAGGACTCGGCGGGAAAAAAAAAAGACGTTTGGAAGTTTTTTTTTTCCAACTTGGCAGAGCTATTTTTGTTCGAGTCTAGTGATGCATGCGCGGAGCGTGTATTTTCTCTGGACTTGGATCGCCTCGTTTTTGGGGGGTACTCAATAGCTACGTCATACAGCTGCTTCGGGCTGGCATCTCAGAAGACAACACGTAAATCATCCTTTCGCGCATATTGCGGCTCTCGGCTCACGTTGCATGATGGCGGGTAAACCTCAAACAGAACGTGGGCCTGGATGCAAATGCCTACACTGGGGCTTGAGCAGCCAGAGCTCCGCCAAATCCACAGGCATCAAGCGGATTAGCCCGATTCTCGGATGCGGGCTCGACATTTCTACTGCTCTCATATCACCACTTATCATTGGGCGATATCGTTTACGCGCAAGATATCTTGGGCAGTTTGTGCAGTAGCAACAGCGACAGATGAGCTGCGCAGTACATGGACTGCTATGACTAAGTCACGCGATGGCCGGTGATGAAGCTGCGGATGCTAGTAACACACAACCAGTAGCAACAAAAATGTCGCGTAACTTTGGGCGCTCGTGTTTGCTGACTGCTAAACCAAGTCGCAGTAACATATGCCCCCCTTTTTTTACGCTGTGGCTTTTCGCTACGTCTTTAATTAACATCGCCCTCAAGGCGCAGTAGTCGCTGGCTGACAGACCGACGATTAATTATCGAATTTTTATGGATTCTGCCTGGCAGTCGGTCTACTGACGGGTTAAGGGGGGAGTGGCGGCGGCAGAATGAGGGGACCAGTCTAGCCGTGAGCACAGTAAAGTTGATTTGTCTCTCCACTTGGAGCAAGCGCCTCGTTTCCCCGCTCCGCTTTACAATGATCGCTTCGCGCCGGCAAACCGATTCCTCCTCCCTCAAGCGGGATTGCCAGGTAGACTGGAGCCAGCAAAAGTAGTAGAATATTTTCTCGATTAGCCAGCAATTCTACTGTGTAATTTTTAAAAAAAGGCAAATGTTATTTGTCAAGATCGAGCACGGAATACAGCGGCCCCATTACGAGATAGCTCTGCGGTAGTTGTATTCCACTAAGTTCAGTACTCTCCCTCTTCTTGGCCATCCTCGACTCATATAAAAACAGCTACCCTCGGCACCGGAAAGGAAAATAGGAACAACATTTTAACGACTGTCGCTCCTCATCTTGCTATTTATTTTTACGACTTCATATCCCGCCAGCATATTGTCTGGGCATATCCTTTTTTAGGCGATCTATTCCGGGTTCATATACCCTCGCTCATCGACATCTCACTTTTTTTTTGCTTAATAGCCATGCGCGTGCTTCTAGCCGCATTCGCTGTCTTGGCACAGGTTGCTACAGCGAATCCACTACCGCAGCTGCCTCCTCCGTTCTTCAACGGGCCTC
Source organism: Coemansia sp. RSA 922 (assembly GCA_027577415.1). Classification (NCBI taxonomy): domain Eukaryota; kingdom Fungi; phylum Kickxellomycota; class Kickxellomycetes; order Kickxellales; family Kickxellaceae; genus Coemansia; species Coemansia sp. RSA 922. The sequence continues at coordinate 23,308 of JANBQS010000240.1, read as the reverse complement.
TGCCATACCCACCACCACCGCTAGTCCGCAACAAGGGCATTGTTGGCGGCTTGATCGACACGCTTCTAGGTCCCAATGCCTTGAGTACCGATCTGTGTCTTAATCTCAAGCTCGGCGACGGTCCACAGAGCGTCGCGCCCAATTGCCCGAACTTCTTGGCACCGCCGATGCTACTGCCCCCGCCACCGCCTTCTTTCGGGCCATTCTTCAAGCGCGGTCTGATTGATGTCGACAACCACCCGGTTGCGCCGCTCGTCGAGCCTCCAGTTCCCTTCCCTGCTGCACCTCTCCGCCGCAATAAGGGCATAGTCGGCGGACTCCTCGACCTGCTTCTCGGTCCCAACGCCTTGAGTACCGATCTGTGTATTAACCTCAAGCTCGGCGATGGTCCTCAGAGCTTTGCTCCCAATTGCCCGAACTACATGGCGCCTCCACTGCTCCTCCCGCCTCCAGGTGCCTATCCAGTCCCGCTCGGCCCGGGCTTTGGTCCCCCAGCTGGCCCTGGTTTTGGTCCTGGTTTTGGCCCTGGCATTGGACCGATGCCGTACCCACCATACCCGCCGTATGCTCCGTACACTCCGTATCCAGCGCGCCCCTTCTACCGCCGCAGCCACATGAAGGTCGAAGCCAACGACGACACTCTGTCGCCTAGATCCGTCTCCGAGGAAACCTCCACGCAGCTCGCGAAAAGACAAGTGCCTTTTATGGATCCACTGGCCGGCGGCTATGGCGCGCCTATCCTCCCTCCTCCTCCGGTTATGCCGCCACCACCTATGCCAGTACAGTACGCTGGCGCGCCGCTTCCCCCCGTTATGCCGCTGCCACCACCACCACCGCCTGTGGTTGCTCCGCTAGGCGAGGAGAATTGCGAGACTCCACCGATTGCACCGCTGCTGCCGCCGATGCCAGCGCCAGCTCCGCCTCCATATGGCATGGGCCCGTACAGCGAGCTAGCTCCTCTGCCGCCAATGCCTATTGGCCCTCCCTACGAGACTCTGCCGCCTATCGTCGGACCACCTTCTCTACCTCCGATCATCGGCCCTGGTATGCCTCCTCTTCCTCCAGTGGCTCCGGTATATGGAGCTGAGCTGCCACCACCGCTGGCTCCTCTTCCTCCGATCGTTGGCCCTGATATGCCTCCTCCAGTAGTACCTGGGTATAACGCTGTCCCGCCACCACCACCACCCATGGCGCCTCCACCACCACCACCCATGGCGCCTCCACCGCCACCACCCATGGCGCCTCCACCGCCGCCACCGGTCCCAGTTGATGTGATGCCATACAGCGAAGTTCCGCCGCCTGCTCCTCTTCCCCCAGTGCACATCTACGAGTCTGGTCCGCCTCCTCCTTTCGCCGGCCCCGATATCATCCCACCACCGCCGCCGCCAGTACCCGTAGGCTTGGCTCCATATAACGAAGTACAGCCGCCGCCACCACCACCCATGGTGCCTCCTCCTCCACCGCCACCAGTGTTGCCTCCTCCACCTCCTCCCCCTGTTGAGCAGCTGCCTATCATTGCACCTGCACCTGTTGAGGAGTGCGAGGAGATCGTCCCTCCTCCGCCAATGGTGGTACCACCTCCACCGATCATGCCTCCTGGCCCAGTGTCGACATATGCTAACCACGTCGTGCTGGCCTACACAAGTACTGGCTCCGGGAACATGCCCGCCATCTGCATCCCCTTCCCTGCCAACATGGGCCCCTTCCAAGCACCGCCATTGACACCGATATACAACGCAGTGGTTCCACCTCCATTGTAATCAACATTTAACTACATACACTGCCGTTGTTTATTTTTTTATTTTCCTCAAAATTTATCTGTTTAACTTATTTTTCATAAAGTACACGTTAAAAACATCTCCAGTCTCCAATGTCAGTTTAATGTCCAACCAGGCTACTCTTTTTGCGGTGGCGACTGTTGTTGATGTTGCTTGCCTATGGAATAGCGTCGGTGGAGTGGCAGCTCGATCTCACTGCCCATGCTAAGCGCCGCTGGTCTACGTCTGACTAACGAAGAGTCTGCGCCTGACGTCGTGTTACTGCCGCGGTTGGCGTAGTTGCTACTGTAGCTGCTACTAACGCTACCATCCGGCAATCGAGGGAATTGGTGGGAAGTACTACTGCCCTCGCCACTGCCCGCAACTGCGCTTGGCCGGGCGCTACTGCTGCCGGATGCTACATGTGGTGCAGATGACGAGAGCGGCAGTTCATACTCGTCTACTGACTCGTCATATCGAGGTAAACGGGGGCTAGCGCCCACAGCAGGCCGTGCCGTATGAAGGCTGTTGGCATGCAGCGGCGACATGTTTCGCAAGGGCTGGACAGGCGAGCCTGATTGTTCATCACTAAGGCCCACGCCTCCTCCGCCGCCTTCATAGCTAATGCCTAGCACATCACTGGTCGGCCTGCTAGGTACTGCCAGCGATTTGACAGGCCCGCTACTGTTATTGCTCGAGTTGGCTTGTTGTATGTTCTGCCACCAAGTCTTGGCCGACTCTGCAGCCTGGCTATCCTTGGCCCGCTTAAGCAGCGAGGCAGCCGATAGCGATAACGTCGACTTCAGCGACACAGACCTTGCTTGCTGGGCTATCGAGTTGGCAGGCGACGGCGACAATCTCGAGGGCGAGTTGCTGCCTAAAGTCGAGCGGGAGTAGGTAGACGACTTTTGCGACCCAATGTCACGATTAGATATTGAAGAAGAGTGGCCACTAAGCTGCTGCGGCGAGTCCATCGCCAGGCGAGACGAGGAGAGGTTCTCCTGTGGTGTTGCATAGTCCTCGCTCCACATCGCACTATCCCCATCGCTGCTGCGTTGGCCGTCCGACTGGTCTTGTGTGCTTGTACTTGTGTCCTCCTCAGGCATAGTGGATGGTAGTCCTACTCGTTGGCGCGGCTTCTGCACTAGATCTGGAGTCGTGTGCTCTGATGAGTCCAGCTTTTTCGCCAAAGGAACTTCGCCACTACGCTCACTGCCTGACTGGTCGGACTTGCTATGGCCGGCAACTGATTCCCGCTTGCCAGAATGGTGGCTCTTGTCATCGTCGTCACTATCCAGACATATCTCGTCATCGCCTAGCGCTTGGTCCTTATACTCCTTGAGCGAGCGCTCCAATATAGCTCCGTCGTCTACAAAGGTCGGGAAGAACACAGTGTCGTCCATGTTTGGCAACACCAAGGTCTGGCGCAAAATATCGTAGATTTGCTTCTCGATGGCTTGCGAGACGACAGCGTACTTGACCTTCTTTTGCATAAACACCGGCGACAGGCTAATACGAATGCTGGGCATCTCATAGAACCCGGTCCAAAAGCGATTGGACGGTGAGGGCTTCATTCTGACCAGCATCTTGCCGGCCAGGCTCTCTAACACGACAGCGAGCGATACTGACATACGCAACGAGCCCAACTTCACGCCCGTGTTGAGCACCAAGCGGAAGCCGCCCTTGTAGTGAACGTACATCGAAGTGTCGACTAGGCCGTTAGCGTCGAATGACTCGAGCTTGGGACTAGTGATTATCGGAACATTGTCGCCAATATCCAGATCCGCTACTACGATCTTGTCCAGAAACACCGGTCGCTGCACTCGGTCAAATTTTGCCTGCATCTTGCGAATAAAGTGACGCCGCGCCCACTCTGTGCGATAGGCGCCCAAGAACACTCTGCCAAGCATGGCATTAAGCCACTCGTCCTGGCGCACCGAATTTTGGCCGGTCGACATTTCGCCTCGTGCCGATATTGTCTGGAGAATGGAGCCGATACCGACTGAATCCGGCACCAGGCATGTCCTTCGCATGCGTAGTCGCCGCCGCTCGCGCTGCTCAGCAGTTAGCTCCTGACCTCCAGCCGCCTGTGCTGATGTGTTGCCGCTGTGGGCGTTTATGTTAAAGGTCGCCCCATTTGTATGCGCGCTCGGAGAAGCCAGAGGCGTAACAGAGTTGCCGCCAAGACCACCAGGCACATCGCTGTCTAAAGGCGCGTGTCCAAGGCTTGAATCCCCCTCCTCATCGCTGCTAACAGTGGCTGTAGCTGTTAGCGAGCTCCACATCAGGGCAAAGTACCAGTCCTCCTTGTCTACTGGCCGATCGGCATACACAAAGTACTCTGCCACTTGCCGCTTGTACTTGCTCGCCTCGACGCTGTCGTCAACCGGTGATAGCCTGATTGGTGTTCGGCGCGAATAAACCTGTGCCTCACTGGTGCCCTCACTGTGGTGCAAGGACACGCGGTACTTTGTCATAATAATAACTCCCCGACATTCGCCCATGGCCTCGCCGTCGTACATAACTAGCGTGTCGCCATTGAGCACGACATAGTACATGTCTTGCTGGTAGGCATCTGGCGGAGGTCCAGACCCACCAGCACCACTACTGTCCGACCGCTTGCCAGTACCGGCGCTGCTATTGCTGCGCTTGGTGTGCATCCACTTGGCAAATCCTCGTGCAACAATATCTGTGAACTTTGTGTGCGACTCCACAAGCTCTGGCGGATGAGAGTCAAGGGATCGAGTAATGCGGAGCCAGCCCATCCGCCGCTCACCATACGGCGACGATAGTGGCTGCCGAGATAAGGAGTCTGCTTGTTGCTGAGCAGCAGCGGGCTTGACAAGGTTCTTCGCCTCGTCAGTCTTGGCGCTGGCGGCATCTGATATGTCCAGCACTCTGGTAAACGGCTCGGCCGAGGGTAGCAGGACCCAGAATAGGGCCACACCAGCTATGAGGAGCGCGGGGATAGTCAGAATCCCCAATATATACGTCAGCACCAGCTGGCCGAGCGATATGTGCATGCTGCTGCGTTTGAAATGTGCAAGGCGGTACTACAGATTGGTCAATGCGAATGATAAACAAAAAATATGGAATTGGAAAAAAAAAAGAGTGAAGAGAAAGGAAAGCCTCTTTTAGGCAAGGACAATTGAGGTTTTTTTTGTAGAAAGAGGGGGCTCAGCGCATAAACGAGCGCAGCCATCAAGCCAATGCGTGCAAGTGATCCTAATGTAGAAGAGTTACGCGGAGATAGGAAGATTAGGCGTCAAGGTCTAAAAGCCAAGAAGCCAGCAGAGGGGTGCTGTGGTCTGTCAAAATACTCTATGCATTGGAGGCATAAGCACCACGCATGGGTTGAAGATATTTAATAGTATGTATTTCTAGCTAGGGTGTATCTCCAGCAGCGCCTGCCATGCCTTTCTATGTTCCCAGCATGTTAAAACATAAGCTAAATTCTAAAGGTCCTTCTCTGTAATTCCATACTCTTTCTCGAGGCTGGCAAGCTCTTCCTTCGTAAGCTCCATGTTTGCTTGAGACTCGCGCTGCTGGTTCTCAATAAACTGTCTATACAGCATTGAGGTAGTTAGACCGCGGTATGTTTCCAAAGCAGGTGGCTTATCCTCGGTGACCTTGGCGGCGAAGTTACAGTTCACAAGTAGCACCTTTTCCTTAAAGAGTGGGTCTTTCTCAAACGCTTGCGCCTCGGTAGGCGTGAATGGGCCTCCCTGGAGCTTGAGCAACTCCTTACTGGCGCTGCTGATCAGCTCTTCGTACATAGGGACCAAAGCCGCAACGTAGCGCTTACCCATGACGTCAGACTCAACCAGGTCACACGTCTTCTTGGGGAACCCGAGTTGGCGCAAGTAGTTGGCACCACGCATTCTGTAATCAATGGTACTCTTCGCATCCTCGTCCTTGTCCTCGTCCTCGTCATCAGCTTCCGCCGAACCCTCTGGCGCTGGGCAGACATGACCGACATCTTGGAAAAGCGCGGCCAAAAGAGTTTCTGGGTCTGCGCCATCCTTCCCGACGAGCTGTGTGACATGAAGAGCTTGGTCCAGCTGACTCATCTTTCCGTCGATATGCTGCTTATTGCTGCCATTTTCGAGTAGCTTGAACAACGTGGTCACGCGTTGCTCGGGAGTCGTGGTGGTGGTAGAGGTGGTCATTGGAAAAGAAGTTGCTGGTGAAGATGACTAGAGTTGCTCTGATGGTTGGGAAAGATGTTGGTGTTCCTCGATTGGAGAGTCTTCGCCGAGAACTGTATCTTTTATAGCATTTTGATATCGAGCAAACATATAGCGTGAGAATTTTACGGCCAGTAACGCCAAACCTAATCCGCTATTCTCGCATGTGTATTGACTATAAGGATATTGGCATTTAGTTCACACGGCTCCCAGTGAATAGAACATGTGCACAATGTTGCATTAATCTTTATCTTTAATTCCCTGTAGCGACATATGTGAACATGACATTTGCTAGTGCAGTGCTAATCGCCAAATATGCAGCCTGCAAGTGGCGTTGCATAAATTGCGGGAACGTGTTGCTGTGTAGTTTGTCAAGCGTTATTTATTCCCACCACTATATGTATCCGGCTCATCTCTGATTAATCTTCCCGTCATAATCATAGCTAAATCACCTACACACCAAGGTATGAGCGCTGGCAAAAAAATATGAACATGTCAGATATAATAAGACAAGATAATTGTTTGAACTACCAGCCCTTCTTCATTTATTTGCGCGACGCACTGGTTGTATCCTTTTGTTCGCGATATTCCCCATATGTCAATTCTGGCTGAAACAATAGGATTACCTGTGGGCACATCTGTATGTGTATTGTATCAATCGTGCAGTTGAACAGCAAAGCCGACAATTGTGATCCCTGTAGCATTCTGCCCTGCACACTGCTGAATCCACAACATCAGTCTTGAAGTTCCACTGGGTCTCAAGAAAGGATTTACTGGGAGCGATCCTCATGTGCTCATAATCTCGTATCGTATCCTCCAAAGTTACATCTATCAAGTTGACGTAAATGACATCATACCAATACCTATCGATACACGGCTATCACCAAGCAATAAATTTCATTGATGAGATAAAAAGGAAATATCATTAAAATATTTTTTGGCAAGAAATAAAAAATGGTCAAACTACTCCATGGCATAATTAGACCAAGGGGCTCCTGGTGGATCGACATTAGAGGTAATATGCTGACCAAGCATATCATGTTCACATCTCACCAAGTTGAGAGTAGCGGGGCCCGAACCCAGGTCAGTAGGGTAAGGAATCGACCACGTCACCAAGCACACATTTATCCCAAGCAACTCATGCACATATTGACTTCCAATCTATCTTCAGACCCCTGCCTTCTCAATTAAAAAAGCATGGACTGATGTGGTATTTAAAGAGCGATTTCCAACTGTCTAAAATATCAGACAGCAGATCAAATCTGCGCCAGATACCTCCAGCCTTACCAGCGTAGACGGAGGCGTTCCAATTGCGCCTAGTTTGTCTTTCAAATTCAAAGGCTCTACCTCGAGACTTTTCAGATACTTTCCGCTCCATGGCCTTTCAGGCGTTTACAGAGAGCTTGGCTTTTGTCTTCTATCGCTGTGTGCCTTTCCACAAGAAACACATATGCTCTTCGCCGGCGATTATAATATCGACATCTCTAAACTCCAGCACATAGTTCGTGCCCACTCTGGGTACCAATAAACAACTTTATCATCAAAGTCATACTCGTTGCAAGACAACTTTTGTTACTTTACACTGGCTAGAACAAGGCTCCTTTGTCAGTAGGGGACGCTCTTGGGCTAAAATAAAATGCGGCCTCTTTCTCATTTTCTTTTCCATGGACTGGTTGCTGTGGCCTCTACAAGCAAACCTGGAACACTCTTTGTATAGTTGTGCTTGCCTTTAAAGAAAGAATTGAGGCTACTTTGTGTGCTTCCCAGCACTATAGAATGGTTGGGGGAGAGACTTCCAAGCATTCTTCTTTTCAGCGCTGCTATGGTCGCTAGCGCCATTCAGTGGTAGTTACATATAAAAACAACTGCTGAAAGCTGCCCTTTTTCCATTTCCCTTACATTCTCATCCCTTCTCTCCCACCTTTCTGCTTAATAATTATCACCCTTTGGATTTTATCCTTGTCCAGATCTACTCATATATGACGTCTCGGGAGTATCCAGTTCTTATCCTGGAGAGTGATCAGTCTGGAATAAGGTATCACGGAAAAGTTAGCATACCTGAAGAGATTAGGAATGTTCACTTGGCTGCAAAATATGTAAAGAGTAATTATGACTACCCCATGGACAAAAAGGCAGTCCATATTGCTACTAATAATATGGTCTACAAATATAACAAGAGCGTGGTATTGACAGCGGAGAGCAGTACGAAATTATCAGGTCCTACATATTTTTTGATTGCCCATGGAGCAAGTTGGAACACGTTTAAAGGCATGTTTCGTGAGTACTGGACTGATTATGACATAATTATCAATGCAGGAGAGGAAATATTGTTACAGATGGGTTTAAGAGTATGTTAGTATAAATAGTGACAAATAATTTGAAGTCAAAGAACTTCTACTTTATCAGGTGCCTCGCAGCTGCTGCTTTATTAGGAGATGCCCTGTCTCAAGGGAGCACAATAAATTGTTGAGATTATAGAGCCAAAGGTAATGCCAAGGACTACGGCTGCTCACGCTGAGCAAGGACTTCATTCTAGTACAAATGCGTTTACCCGCGCAGCATCTAGGCTGGGCTCAGAGAGTTTCTTCTCTTGTGTGTTTTTGAATACTATCTATCTAAAACCACTCTTGTAAGAACTATTGTAATTCAAATAAGCCCTATTGTGAATAATGGTCTGTTAAACATTGTAGATGTGACGAATGTTCATGTACACATCTATATGCTCCATTAATCAATTGAATCATTACACACGCTAATGTCTTATACTAGCAATGTTCTATATTATATTTCTATGGACCACAACTTAGCTATATAAATAAATACAAGTAATATATATTTCTGATATTTTTGGTAATATAGGCGAGTTCATTGCTCACCAAGCAGCGACTGCTACTCACTTTAGTGGGAATCTATTTGTCTATCACGTATCACGCCATTGATCTACACCAAGCATAGCTTAGTCTCGCTATTCCAGCCAGAAAGTAGTCACTAGCCAACTCAAATACCACATCGACCAACTCAGCCCGCGTTTAGAACACCAATTCATGATGCAGCCATAAACTGGTTACTACCCAAAATAAAAATGATCCATGCTGCCTCGTGCGCCTGGCATTTTTCTGTTTCGTCTTTTCTTTTCCAACTCGATTTCTCATTCATTCCTCTTTTTCATTCGTCTTTGAACACATGTCAGAGCACCTGGAGTCCGAACAGCTCCAATGCTATAACGGCGACACGTCTTTAAGTGCGCCTCGCAAATGCGGAATGTGTGAAATTGGCTCCGACTTTCTCATTTGCTTGCAATTCGGGTCTGGCGTCAACCAAGCCTCGCGCCTTCACATTGAGCGATACATTAAACGCGTGTTGCGGTCCTCATCTAAACAAGGCTATGAAGACACATACGGTGCTAGTCGCAAGCGACGGCGCCGAGACGATGCTTACGATGATAGCTATTATGAGGATGCCAGTAGCCGCCGCATAAGTCGAAGGCGCAGTATCGACGAGGGCGACACTACAGTACTATCAGAAACAGCGAGCACAGGATCGGTACTCGTTATCTATGACCAGGCTGTTGGCTTCGACTTGGACACGACTAAAGATCCGGAAATGGAGGATGGCCCCAGATACGAGCGCGGCACAAACTCAGTCTTGGGTGTGTCCTCAGACGCTGTCAAGGCGCTGGGCAACCCATGCTTCAACTGCTCAATGCTGGGCCACGAGCTGCGCAGCTGTCCCATGCCGTTGGACAGGGAAGCCATTGAGGCCAACCGGAGTGCATTCAAGGAAAAGGGGCAGGGTCAGTTCAACAGCCGCCTATATTTGGTCGTCGAGGAAGAGAAGCGCATGGAGGAGATGCGCCAACGAATTCGTCCGGGCCAGCCACTATCGCAAGAGCTCAGAGAGGCTCTAGGGTTGGAACGAAACGACGATGTGCCCGAGTACATCCAGAGCATTTACTATCATGGATACCCGCCTGCGTATATAGGATCCACGCCTGATCAAGACCCGCTGCTTGCACGCGATAGACCAACGACTCCTGTACCGTCAACGCCGATGCTGGTGGTCTACAGCGAAGATTATGACTATGTAGATGAGTCCAGTGCTGATGTCGAGGTGCCTGATACGAGTGCTGTCGTTAACAACGCCCCAGACAGCCATGAAGCGGACGACAGAAGTAGCGACGAGGAGGGAGCATTGAGTGAGGGCGAGGTAGACAGCGAGCCTGACGTACAGGGCATATCGAGCGATAACGCAGAAGAGAGTCGCCGCAATATTCCGCTAGTCAAGTATCCTGGCCTTGACTTGGCAGAATTCGACTTTACCTCGACTACTTGCCCCGGACGGCCCTTGCATTCTGGCACGCCTCGTCGAGACAGGCCTCGTGGCGAGGATGAGTATCGATACTACGATGAGTCGCAAAACGGCTACTATCAGGACTATGACTATCCATCCCAGACTGCACAAAACACCTATGCCGACCCGTTTGCAGGAATGCTTGACGGCTATTACAGATCGTCGCAACAAACTGCTTACACGGATCCGTATTGGCAGCATAATGCAGCTATGCAGCCTCGCTACGATGACTACTCATACTACCACCAGTCGCCCAGACATGACACGCGCATGTACAACAGCAACACCAAACCTCCAGTCCAGCCTCCGCCCCCTCTTCCCTCGTCGACGACAGAGGCACAGCTTGATCCAGTTTATGAAAGTTCACAAACCCCAGAGACTTCTGAGCAGTACAGGCAAACTAACTTGAATACGACTGTGCAGTTACCCATTGCAGTGAGCGAGTGTCAAGACAGCGTCAACGAGGATGTAGAAGACGGTGAATGCGATATGGAAGAGTCTGACTGAGCTAGCAATACATGGACGTAGTTTAGATCTGAAGTATTTTGTTCCTGTAAGATAAATGTATAATGTTGCTTAGCCGACCATGCGCAGTTTGGATCGTAGACGAGCCTCTGCGCGCCCGTGCCACTGGTAATCAAAGATTGCATAGTCCCACGAGTCAATAAACTTGCCGTTGCCCAAGTAGAGGGACTCCTTTCTAATGCTTTCGACATGGATGCCAAGGACGTTTTCCGTCCAGCCGCGCATACCAGCATTTTTCTCCGTAGTTTCGATCCCGATACGGTGCAACTTAAGGTCGTCAAAGCCAAACTTTAGCGAATAGTACAGCGCAGCGCTGCTGATTCCGGTACGCCAAAATCTGGAATCCAAAATAATACCAACGCTGGCGCTGCGGTTAAAGGCATCCATGTTGAGCAGCCCACAGCAGCCGACGACTAGATAGGGCTCGTCCACGTCTATGTGGCCGCTGTCGATGAGCACGCGTTTGGGCGGAAGATACTCGTCGTCGTCGATCAGGGATACTACGTGCTCTGGCACGAGAGACTTTTTCACGATGACTGTGTAGTTTACCTGCTCCTTCTTCACTTGTCGTTCGTCTCGATCGAGACGTCTGGCGGCAATGTCTTTGGCGGTGTATCCGTTGGGAAGCATCTTGAACTCCAAGTTGCCCATGGCGACTGGATCAGAGAAGATGCGGGCCATGGCTAAGTCGTGGTCTTCTTCTGGAGGCAGGAGCATGATAAGAGCATCAGACACACCATGTCGTTTGGGGACCAGGTCTTCAGTATTCTGGCCAACTCTCTGGCGCTCAATGAGACCAGCAGACAATACTTGGGACTGGTCAGCCATATTTCTACGTTTGTTAGTATAAGCTTAAACGGGCAATATAAGGTTTTTGTTTTTATGAAAACACAAGATGAGGGAGGAAGAATGTTTATCGATGCGAAATCGGATACAAGGACCTGCCTATCTTATCTCCTGTGGCCTAGATGCGCGGTGATGTCACATATGTCATGTGACATAATCTGTGATTAGCTATGAGTGATTGGATTAGCGGCGGGTGGTTACGTGGCTCGCTCTTCTAGAGGAGCTGTGTGTGTGTTCCTTCGCTCGCTCTATATTCTTTGTTACATTTTTTTTATTCTTTCTAGCAATGAGCAATCGCAGTGCCACTGCTGGCTATGACCGGCACATTACCGTGTTTTCGACTGAGGGCCGCCTGTTCCAAGTTGGTATGCATTGCGCCAGCATAAATCTGCCAGTCCTGGTCAGCGCACAAAATTCCAAACTGATTATTGAACTCAATCCTGCTGAATTTAATTTCTCATTGTTGTAGAATATGCGTTCAAGGCAATCTCCAATGCCGGGTTGACGTCGGTGGGCGTACGCGGCAAGGACAGCGTCGTTATTGTGACGCAAAAGAAGGTACCAGATAAACTTATCGATGCGTCGACAGTGACGCACGTTTTCCAAATTACGCCGCTTATCGGGTGCGTGATGACGGGACTGGATCCAGATGGTCGCAACCAGGTTATGCGGGCACGGAGCGAAGCAGCCGAGTTCAAGTACAAGTACGGGTATGACATTACGCCGGACCTGTTGGCGAAGCGTATGGCTAATCTCAACCAGGTGTGCACACAAAAGGCGTTTATGCGGCCGCTGGGTGTGTCGATGATTCTGATCGGCTGGGATGATGAGCGCGGACCCCAGCTGTTCAAGACCGATCCTGCTGGTTATTTTGCTGGATATCGGGCTACGGCGGCGGGTGCCAAGCACCAGGAGGCGTTCAATTACTTGGAGAAGAAGCTAAAGGGCGATGAGCTGCTCAGCACCGACGATACGGTGGAGCTGGCTATCGGTACTTTGTCCTCGGTGCTGGCAGCCAACTTCAAGTCTCAGGACTTGGAGGTCGCTATTGTTACGAAGGATAACCCAAAGTTCCGTGTGCTGACTGTAGAGGAGATCGATGCTGAGCTGACGCGCATTGCTGAGAAGGACTAGCGCTTTTAAATTCATATCCAGGTTATTCTTTATTCTTTCTTTCTATTATATGCAGCTCTGGTACCATGGCATACAAATTACTACTACTACATGTGTTAAAAGGGAGAGCACAGACAACCGGCTATGCGGACCGCCCACGAGAGCACCGATCCTATGGCTAGACCAGTACTAATCGATATGGCAACAATAGAGCCAGCAATCGTCGGCTGGTCGCACAAACGAGGAGCGGCCATTGCAGCGCGCGTTGACAGCAGTCCGTTCGTGACGCCCAGCAGCCAGACGAGGGCCAAGAACACGGCATCGGATGTTATCCAGTTGTACCAAGCTGAAAAGACCACGTGGCAGGCGAAGAAGGCAGGAATAAACAGCAGACGCGCAAGGGCTAAAGTTAGGAGTGAAGACACGCGAGTAATTGGGATCGAGGGCGCGAAGCGACGACCCAAAAAGTCGCCAATGTTGTATATAAAAAAGTGCCACTCTGCTAGCAGCTTGAACCCTGACGTAGAGGTGACCATTGCTGTGACAGAGGGGAATACGGACAGAGTCAGGGCAAAGTCCAGGAGAATAACGTAGGAGTAGCCCGAGACCTGGCTGAATGCAGACTTGAACGCGGCAATATCCGAAGTAACAGAGGCAAAGGGACTTGGAGCAATAAGCTGTTCCGACTCTGTCTCTGGTACACGGGCGGGTGCTCTGGCCGTGTATGCTAGCTTGCTGCGCTGCTGGTAGTAGGAGTCGCGGCGGACGTAGCAAAATGCGGCGGTCAGCAAAAGGTTGACGACAAAGGCAAACGCAAAGTATGCAATCGTGCGAGGAATCAGGCCGCTGGGTGGCTCATCCAGACCGCCTAGTGCTGAGGCAGCAGAGTCTGAGGGCGAAACCGAGTAGGCTGTCACTAATTGGGCAACGGTAGCAATGATTCCAGCCACTGCTTGGCCGCTGAGTATGCCCTCAGAGTGCGAGGGCGAAAAGTGTACGACGAGGGCAAACAGCGAGTTAGTTAGCATGCCGCTAGCCGCCGCGGTGACTGCGAGTTGAGCCATTACAATGTGGAAGGACACGGTACCGCGATGGTCCTGCATAAGCGGCATGACCATTCCTACTAGATACGCCAATGTGTTTGCTACCAGACCATAGATAATGCGCGTGTTTGGGTCGTACTTTGTCACAGTGACCATGGCGTATAGGTTGAAGACGAGGTTGGTGACCATGTAAGCGACCGAGAACGAGTTTTGGAACGTATGTTGCTTCGTGCTACCAGCAAACTGGTACCGGTAGAACTCTGAGGCGCTGATAAAGAGATTCCATGGAAGCAGTGTGGCTAGACCCATGCTGAGGAACATCAAGTACGTTATTCTGTTGCTCATCCGAGCCGCACGAGGACTTCTGCCGGGTTCATCTTCGGTCGACGGACGATTGCTGTCTGTAGCGACAGCCACAAAGTCGGACATTCGATACTAACGAGAAAAGATGGTGGCGGAGGTGACGTGTGAGGAGAGGGGTGAGTGAAAAGTATATGGAGTGGGATGTTTCTTTGGTTAATGCGGAGAAAAAGGAGTGCGCCACAAGGCTTGGCAAACCCTGTCACAAAGGACTTTGGATAGCCTATGGGAGAGTCACCGCCTGTCTGTGCGCAAGAGATTCACGACTATGAAAATATGTGGCTTGCGTTTGGCATTCGCTGTGCCACTGCAAAAAGCTCCCATTTCAGCAAGCAAGGTGATGGGATAAAAGGTGCAGATAGCAACTGACGCCTTGCACATAGCACTCCCAATTGCACGTATAAGTAGGCACACGGGGGCGAATAGTCAAGTGACGCACTTGTCCCGATGTATAGACGCTTCTATGGAATGCCCTGGCCGGAGAACAACAATAAAAAAAGATTCGTCTTCACAAGGGACTCGAGAATTTTGCGAGCATCCTATAAATACTCATGCCTCATCCCTCGCGCAGGGACAAGGGCGAGACATGTCATCTTCATAATCCCCCTTTTCGCCCTTTTCGCGCTGCTGCTGCCTACGTTGTTATTTTTGCATTTTTTATATATCCCCGACATTTAATAAAGAAAAATGATCAAGTGTCCCGAGTGCGTGCTCAGCTTCAAGGACCAAGCGCACCTAGACGCCCATGCCAACGTCTGGCACTATAAAATCGTCAGAACTCCGAAAACAAGCTCAACCAAGTAATCTGTGTACTTTTCTACCCCGCTACTTGGATTCGCCAGTGATTCGCAAGACAAGGCGGCCAATGATAGACGGAGTAGTCCCCCTTTGTTTATAATTTTTTCTTCGTCTCAAAGCTCTAGCTATGCAATACCGTCCATAGGCAGATACGTACGACTGCAGATCTACGCAATCGACAGCCACACACGCGTTGCACACATACGAGTCGCCCGTTCTCAAAAAGAATACTTTCTCTTTCTTCATACTTTTTTTATATCTTATTATTTAAATTTTGTCAACTCACATTCAACTGTCGTCTATCCTTCTTTTTCACATTTCGCGCTCTAGACACTCTGGCGTGGAATCTTGTGCAACAAAACAGCTGTTCTGACAAAGCTTGAAATACAGCGTCCCTGTACTTTTTTTCCCCCTAGCCGTTGGCACCACTCCTCGTTCTTTTTTTTCTCTCCCGCGTTCGCTTATTCCCTACACTCCCTCTTTTTTTTCTCTTCCCGACTCAGCTGATAACCTCCTTTGCCTTGTCTAACTTTTGCCGAGGGTCCGGGTTCTTTATTGTACATTGAGGGAGCGGCACTCGACAAAAAGGACGCCCACCCACACACTCCGCCCTTAAAACAGCACTGCCGGTATCCCCGTTGCTCGGCAGTTATCTAGGTCGTCGTCTCTCCTCGTCTTTTCGCATTCAGACTGAATTACCCCCTAACACAGGGTGCTATTAATCCCCTTTTATTGCTCCCTGCACACACTATTCTATAACACAAATGTCCTCTGACCGCAAGAGATCCAGGATAAAGGGTAAGTCACCATTGTGGAGCGCTGGCAGTTCAACCGGGACTCTGTCTCTGTACAACACCAACTAAGATACACCGTTGTGTTTGTAGGCAAGCTGCGAGCTTTTTCCAGCACATCGCATCTGAGAGAGCTGGTGCGTACTCATGGGAACCCAGTTCAGTTTGCAGAGTCGGTTAGATCGCCGTCGCCACCACCACCCATTCCCAAACTCTTTGTCGAAAAGGCCTCATCGCAAGGTTCCTTGTATGGTAAGTTTTTGACTACTTCTTTGCCTCATGTTTTTTTTGTTTGCAAGGTATCTCCTTCCTTAAACCGCAACTGTCCATATCACAAAAAGGGGGAGGGAATATCTATTGTGTACAAAAGAAGCCTCACACGCTTCTCAGATATGTGTTTTTTTTATGCTACTCATCTGAGACAGGCGCCACGAACTAACAGTCACTACAATCGCAAACAAAAACAACAACATAGACAGTGGGAGTACGTTTGGAAAGAGTATTTCTACCAGGGGCACGCCTGTAGACCGCAACGACTATTCGTATTTGATCAGGGAGCGCCATTCAGCCGATGCAGACGTTCCAGACTCTGCGCCATTATCAGAGCAGCCACAAGCCGGTCAGCCTTTTTCCTTTCAGGGAAAGTCTGTTGGTACCACCGCCATTACGCCACCCCCACCACATGCTACACGCCAGAGCCACATGGGTGACTCAACCGGCGCTCCTTTAAAGCCTACTGTGTCACATCAGATATCGGCGTCGCTTCTCAGGCGCGCTGGATCCACTATTCCACGCTCTATACACAGAGACCACAGCGATGAGTCTGCACCCGGGTTGGCTCCGCCCGCGTCAAAATGGTTTAAGCGCGGAAGACTCCGCCCTGGCAGGCATCAGCAGACGGCGTCTAATGGGTACCAATTGGATATGAACTTTAGCGACCTTGGTAATTTCGTCGATTTGTCTAGAGTGCGGCGGCCGTCTGCCACATCGTCACTGGGGACTGGCGAATCGGCCTCGTTGAATGCCGGTAACGCTGCTGGCGATAGCAGCGGCAAGGATGGCGATAGCAATCCCAGCCTCGTTTTGCCCGACAATGCATCTGGGTATACTGCTGATCGGCGGCGACTGCATGGGTCGTCTAGTCCTGGACCACGCAGGTCGAATGTCACACAGGGCAGCCCGTCACTGAAAGAGGCGATTGCTGCTGATGTACGCTCCATAGCATCTAGCCTCCGCGGATCCAAGGCTCGCGGGTCTAGCGCCGGGCCAACACTAGGCAGCGAGGCTGTCGCGCCGCAACGGACAGAGTTGCAGGCCTGGCCCAGCAACCACTCGTGGCAGCAACGAGAGTCGTCAGTAAAGTCACGGCGGCCGACCACACTGTTTGGCGATATTGAGAGCGAGTGCGAACACGAGTACTCGGGGTCGGTGGGTGACCATGGATCGGTTCAGTCTGCGCCCACATTTGAGGATAAGCACCCTCTGATGCAGTTCACTGACCCTTGGTCCGCCGACCGCGATCGCCACCTGCCTGTCAACCTACCTAGCACTGATCGGAGACCAAGCGCCACCAACAATGGACCGGGCTCGTCGACCAATAGCCTGCGTGGTACGCCGGTGTTGAGTGAGCAGAGGGATATTGAGCTGAAGGGACATGTGGACGGCGTGATTGATCCCGATATCCTGCCACGAAAGTCGGAACCGTGGGCTCCACCAGAGTCTTGGGCTGTTCTGCCCACCACGCTCGATGGCACAGACGAAGGCGGCGTAGCTGTCAGCGGCGTAAAGGACCCTGTGTCGGATGGAGAGGGCGTGTCGAGCGATAGCGACCTGGAGGGCGACAACAACCTGTATTCGCTGCGGATATACAAGGAGGACTCGACATTCGGCACCTTCCATTGCCGGCTTTCTACGACAACGGCGGAGTTTATGCAAATGGCAGCCAAAAAATTCTTTATCCCTGACATTACTCGCCACTGCCTCTACATGCAAAAGGCCAACGGCTTGGACCGCACTTTGAACCCGACCGAGCGACCAGCTAATATCCTCAAAAAGTACTTGGAACAGATGGGGTATCGGCCAGAAGACAATATCACGTTGCAGGGCCGGGAGGATAACAGCTATTTGTGCAAGTTCTCTTTGTTCAAGGCAGCTATTCCGCGCGTGTCGCCCAACATGGAGGTCGAAGTCAGTTCATTCCACTATGTCGAGTTGCGCGCGCGCAAGCTCCAAACGGTGCCTGTCTTCCTCTATGCTCACGCCAACAAGATCGTGTCCTTGAATATGTCCAAGAACCCTGGCCTCAACTTCCCCGCCGATTTTGTGCAGCTCTGCGGCAACTTGCGCGAACTCCGGCTCTCGACCTGCCAGTTCTCGCGGTTTCCCACCAGCATCCAGTACTTTCCGCATCTGACGTTCCTCGACTTGTCTGGCAATGACATGAAACGCATGCGCCACGCGCCGCTTTACAAGCTAGTGCACTTGACTACGCTCATGCTGCGCAATAACCGGCTAGTGGATCTGCCAGAGTCTTTGGCTGAACTGCGATCGCTGCAAGTACTGAACGTGTCGAACAACAACTTGCCTGCGTTTCCTTTGGTCGTCACAAAGATTGCGTCGCTTGTGGATCTGGATATCTCGCTTAACCGTATTCCCGACATTCCTAATTCGATTTCGTCACTCGTCAATTTGGTCAAGCTCAACGTCATGGGCAATTCATTGACAGGTAACTTGCCCGAGGGCCTGGGCCGTCTCTCCAAGCTGGAGGAGCTCGATGTGCGTCAAAACAAGCTGCAGGACTTTGGTGTGACGGCCAAACTCGCCGTGCTCAAGCTCTTGTACACAGAGAGCAATATAGTCACTCGCGCGCATATGGAGCTTACTAGCGCCGTGTCGGTCAGCCTGCGGTCCAATAAGCTCACGCAGTGTCATTTGACTAACCCCGCTCACACTTTGGTGTTCTTGGATCTGTCGCGTAACCAGCTGACTGAGCTTCCTCCGGACACGTTCGTGCACTTGCCGATGCTAGAGCATTTGGTGCTGGACAGTAACCACATTGTCAGCATTCCGCCGTCAGTGGGTAACCTCAGTAACTTGGTGCGCCTTAGCTGTGCTAACAACATATTGTCGCTTATTCCGATCGAGCTCACACGACTAGAGAAGCTGACTACGCTTGACTTGCACAACAACAATCTCAAGTTGCTGCCTCCCGAGATTTGGTTGATGCCGAAGCTGGCGGTTCTCAGCCTTTCTTCGAACTTGTTGGAGCAGTTCCCGCACCCTAGTATGTTGGAGAACTTGCGGCGACAGCAAGGTGGGTCGAGTAGTGTTAGGGCTGTGGCTGCCGCGGCGGCGGCTGCTGCTGCGGCTGCTCAGCGGAGCGGCGCCATCAAGGGGTCGGTGGCGAGTCGAGTGGCTCAGTCTATTCAGTTATCGGCAGTTTCTGCTTCAAGTAGTCGTCAGACCAGCCCGCAGGTTCGCGCCAACTCGGAGTCTATCAGCGACTATGCCGACCAGCACGGCGACTTGGCATTGCCAGTTGGCGCCGAGCGCATGCGCAACAAATCGGCCGATGCCGGACGTCTTCAGACGCTGACACCCACACCGCCCATCAAGAGGTACACGGTATCTGATCCACCGCCGCTGTCGCTGTCGTTAAAGGAGCTGCGTATGGGTGACAACAACCTGGACGACGAGGTGTTTACGCTAATGGCGTTTTTGCCTGAACTGCGTGTACTCAATCTCTCGTATAACGAGCTGTACGATCTGCCGCCCTCGGCAATGGCACATATGCGCAAGATCACGGAGCTGTATCTGTCGGGGACTCAGATCAGCACTATCCCCGAGGAGGAACCTAACGCAGCGTTTTGGCGTAGTTTGCGGTTGCTCAACATTAACGGCAATAAGCTGCAGACGCTTCCGTCGTGGCTGGCAAAGATCCACGGGCTATCGGTTTTGGACGTCGGCAGCAACGTGCTAAAGTACAATATTACTAATTGGCCGTATGACTGGAACTGGAACTGGAACACGAGTCTCAAGTACCTCAACTTTTCGTACAACGAGCGGTTCGAGATCAAGGGCGCACACTTGCATACTAAGGTGTTTCACGATCACGCCAAGCTCGTGAGCAACACGCAAAGCAGCGGACCTGCGCGCGACTTGTTCAATTACATATCCAAGGAGCCGCCTAAATCCGACTGTGTCTCTGACTTTTACCAGCTCAACGACTTGCGTATCCTGGGGCTATTGCAGCTGACTATCATGGTTCCACTTCCCGACGAGACTCAGAACCGCCGTGTGCGTACCACCGACCCGATTAAGCAAGTCAAATACGGAATTGCCGATACGCTTGGTCGCGAGGACCGCGTCTCTGCGTGGGATCTGGCTACGTCTAGGTTCAGAATGGTCGATGAAGAGTGCTTGTTTGGGCTCTTCCACGCACGGGAGACTGGTACTTCGAGTTCGGCTATTAGCAAGTATTTGTGCGATAACTTTTTGTACGTGTTCCGCGAGGAGCTCGAAAAAGTCACCGAACAGATGCACAGCGACGAGCATGACTCGCGGAGTTACCGGGGCAGCGGGTATGAGGCGAAAAAGACGGTTAACTTTGCTGAATCGTCGGGCGCTGCCGAGGAGAATCACGCTAGTCATCTGAATAATGAGCAGGTACAGGCGGCATTGCGTCGCACGTTCTTGACGCTCAACAAGGACCTTGGTACGCATAACCGCCAGCTGATTGCTGCTGCCGCCGCCGCCGAGGCCTATGCGGCTCGGTCGGCCCGGGTTTCTACGCCGTCGGCGTTTGGCGACAACAGTGTAGATGGCTCAGGACCAGCGGCCAGCCGGTTGGCTGTGCCTGAATTCAATGCGCCAGGCCGAGGCTCGTTCGACCCAAAGGCTGCCGACAGCGTGTCTGGCGACCACCAGGGCGGAACGACAGCCGTGGTTGCGTACATCCACGGCCGCATGCTGCATGTGTCAAATGTCGGTGATGCCTTGGGCGTAGTGAGTCGGCGTGGCACGCCAGTGATGCTTTCCAAGCGCCACGACTCGTACGATGTCGACGAGATTATGCGCATCCGGTCGATTGGCGGCTATATCACGCAGCAGGGCAAAGTACAGGGCCAGACCGACATTACTCGTGCCTTTGGATACTTCCACCTCCTACCATATGTGAACGCTGACCCCACTATCAACTCTATTGAGCTGACTGAGGAAGACGAGTTCCTGATACTGGCGAATCGGCCAGTCTGGGATGCCATCACGCCTCAGATTGCTGTGGATATTGCGCGGAAGCACCGGCGAGACCCGCGGCTAGCCGCAGCTCGTGTACGGGACCACGTAATCGCGTACGGTGTCACCAACAGTATCATGGTCATGGTGATTGGGTTCGGTCCCATGTTCTCAAAGAACACGGGACGGCCCATGCGCGGCTTCAGCGTGCGCGACAGCATCTACCCTGGCGTCTCTGACCACCGAGCCAAGTATGCGCTCACTCGGCGGCTATCTCGCAGTCCATCGACCACCATATCTCCGACATTCGGCAAGCATACCGTGGCTCTGCCCTCCTCGGACAAAGTGCCTGTTCATGTGGCGCCCGGTTCTCAGCAGAATTATCCTCCAATTCCTACTCAGCACGGGCCGTACGAGCTGGACGACCTTGATGACTTTTTGGGCGGCCATTCGTCTCGTGCTCGCAGGCAGCGTGACAGAGACGTTAATGCAAGGCCGGGAGACTCGACCTTGGCGCGGCTGGAGCGCGAGGTACCGCCACCTGTGGGCGAGATCGCATTGGTGTTTACCGATGTTAAGAACTCTACCATCCAGTGGGAAACTAACCAAGTCGCTATGCGCAGTGCCATCAAGGTCCACAACAGCACTATGCGCCGCATGCTCAGGTCCATTGGCGGATACGAGGTCAAGACCGAAGGCGATGCGTTTATCGTCAGTTTCCCCACCGTAGCCAGTGCCTTGCACTGGTGCCTTGCTGTGCAGATGGCCTTTTTGGCTGCCGACTGGCCCCAAGAGACCCTGGACTCGCCACACGGATGCCCGCTGTACTGGCCCAATGACGACGAAAATGGCGTAAAGGGTATCGGTGATGTTGAGAAACGGCGCCTTATATACCGGGGTCTGCGAGTACGCATGGGTGTGCATTTTGGCAGCCCTGTGTCTGAAGAGGATCCGGTCACTCGCCGCATGGACTATTTTGGTCCCATGGTTAACCGATCTGCGCGTATCAGCGGTGCCGCCGATGGTGGCCAAGTCTATGTATCGCAGGACGTGATGGACGAGGTCTACGCCATCTTGGGTATATTTGAGACTGCTGATTTAGGCGGTATCACCGACATGCACCAGATCATTGATGAGCCCTCGCTTGCTCGTGACGTTCAGGCTCTCAAGACTCTTGGACTTTGCGCTACGCCGATTGGCGAGATCAAGCTAAAGGGTCTCGAGTCGCCCGAATTTGTGTCCATGGTGTACCCAGCGGCTCTTCGTGGTCGTATCGACATGCAAGTGCAAGAAGAGGAGCGCCAGCAGCTACAAAAGCAGCAAGAAATTCAGCAGCAGCAGCAACAGCAGCAGCAGCAGTTGAAGAGGAAGAAGCAGGAGTGGTCTCGACGTGAATCTCCAGCTAGTATTTCCAAATCGCCCAACCAGCGCAAGACACCTATATCCGACAGCCTCATACCCTATCACAATGGCCAGAGTCAGCGTAGTTCGATTGACGAAGGCATGCAGTACATGGACTCGACTAGCCTCGGGTCTCTTTCAGCCTTGTCCTCGCAGCGGAGCTCGTTTAGTCGACAGCCGCCCACACAGGTACAGCGTAATATGCGAGAGTTGTCCATGGAGATATCCACCGCAGGTGGCGCTGAGATCCGTAACCGCCTCCGCCAGGTAGGCGATATGCCGCTGTGGTCGGCGCCTGTTACTCGGCGTTCCGTATCGTTGCTGCAAAACCACGTCACTGGGCCTGAGCACTTGGAGAGCATTGTCGAAGATAGTGCTCTCTACCGGATTCCCGACGTTGGCACGCAGTCCATGGGACGTGGGTCGAGAGACCGCCCAAGACCATCAGTGAATCTGTCTAGTCCGCGCACGCCCATGTATATGCCAGCCTACTACGCCTACTTGCAGGGCGTGTCGTCTTCTGGCTGGAGCAGACAAGGGTCGTCGTATTTCACGGGGTCCGTGAATGCCACTGGGTCGCAGGGCCCAGGTACTATACAAGCGTCGCGTAGTAGTATTGATGCCGGGACTGGGTCTCTGTGGACTGGTGATGTGCCGGAGCAAGTAAAGACCATTGATCCACTTCACGTGGATATGCTCTACCGCCTGCTCTACCGTTTAGGCATCCTTGCTGTCGAGTCTGATACTGAGGCCGTGCTACCGTCGTTTGAGTATTTTGTTGCTCACCAGGACGACGACCTATCTTCCTACCGTATTCATCGCGCGTCTACTGTGTCTATTGGAAGCATTCAGCACCATGGTGCTCGGTGCCAGCAGCCCCAGAATGGCGGTATGCCCGAGTCCGA
>JANBQS010000239.1:0-24957 GCA_027577415.1 Coemansia sp. RSA 922 | reverse complement strand
GCGCCGTTAATTACAGCCGTTGATATTAGGCACAATAAAATGTCGGATATCGTCGCTGAGGGTCGAAATCCTACAATCGCTACGTGGAATTAAACGATGGCTTTCTAGATGTATACAAAGGCTCTATAATCCTTAACCATGATGGTTTAAATAATGTTGATAATAATCTATCAGCTAAATCCAACGATAGTGCTGGGTACTTTGTCATTAACAAGAATAACGGCGACTTGACACCAATTGGGAAGGTGGTAGGCAAAGATAAAGATGAAGATGAAAATGGCTTAATCTACATATTCTATGGAAGAAAAGAAGATGTAAACAATTATTTGTCTACAGATACTAGTAAATCCCTTATCGAGCAAGTTAAAGATATAGTCAGAGAGGATGGAGTCAAACCGAATCGTGTAGGTTACAATATGTGATACTAGAATGTAATTCAAAATAAAATAAAGAGAAGATAAAGAGTTCTATTTTGTAAACAACAATAAACTCTTTTAAATAGCAGCTCTACTGCGGCTAAGCCGCAAACCCTTGCCCTGCCCACCGATCTAGTGATTGTGATTAGTTCTACATGATGCAATATAGTAGACAATGAGCTTGTTAATATGGTTAGCAGATGTAATGTACAAGACTCCAGCAATGCCAATGACAACAATATGGATATGTAATTTTAATTTCACATAATCTGAGAAACTGATTGTCTTATATGGCTTGCTAATTTTGAAAAGTTTGGTTGCATACTTCCTCAGATACCATCCAAATTGAATGGCTTTGCGCGAAGTGTCTTTAGTTAGTTATTTACATTATAGTGGCCAATATATTTAGGGTTGCTCCTCTCGGGAAAAAAATCAGTATCATCATGACAGTTGAGTACCCAAGGCGTGAGCTGTTTTTTAAGTGAGGGCATACCTTAGCATTGGGTGGAAATCTAGTCAGTGATCAGTGGGATCCAAATCGCATTAACCACGGCATGAGATTGTAGGTGACATAATATTTTTGTTACAGATATTACAACCTTGATCCAATAGAAATTGAGCAACAGAGTTACTAGATCACACACGTTATGTTAGTGATACATACAGGATGTTTCGCTGGCTAGTCTCAAAGAAATCTTTTCTTTCTTTTTTCATTCGAATAGCCTCAAAAAGAGAGTAAAGAAAATAAAAGTGGTTAAGCCCCAATCAATTAAGTTTCATCTAGTCAGCTGCGTCAGGAAAAATAAGACAGAAAGTGACATCATCATCTAACTACGGCCAGTACTTGTCTACCTTACATCAGGGCCATCCACACGATAGTGTAATTGCCATCATGTTGGACATACTAGAGGATACTGAATAAACTAGCAAGTGTCAATCGCCAGTGATGCTCAGTCACCAAAACAGCTGTTACCGAGCCACGTATGATGTCAATGACAATGGTATCATGGGGATGACATCTAACATTCGCCTGATTCATGATGTAGGCAAATTCGACAGCATGCGCAGGTTGATATGTGGGCTGTTATTCCTAAACGACCTAGGGTGTATTTATTATACACTTGCACAATGACTTGGCGGATTTTCATGGCCCAGGGCAATGCGAAGGAGGACAAGGAAGAAGCACAAAGAGGATCATTAAGACAGAGAATAACATCCGAGCAAATATCGGCACTTTAGTGGTCAACCACATTTATGATTTAATGTTTTTCCGCATATTAGACCAACGAACATGTATTAAAAAAAAAACATATCTTGGCTAAAATTATTGCTGAAGTGATGTGATAAAGCCATCCAGATTAAACTCATCCTCATACTGACTCGAATCCCAGAGGTCCTCCAAACCCTCAATAGCCTTTGCAATAGACTTTGATCCACCCACCGAAGTATCCGTACTAGGCGCCGTATTAGTCTTTGGAGCCGAGACATTGAACAAGTCCAGCAACTGATCAGTATTCATCGACGCCAAGCTAGCATTCTGCTGATTAACAATAGTGTTCGCCATGTGTAATTTAAACGCCTGCAAGCCCATGATTTTCTCCTCCAACGTATTCCTCGTAATCAATCGATAAACGTTAACGACCCTCGTTTGTCCCAGTCGATGAGCGCGATCCATAGCCTGCACATCCATAGCAGGGTTATAATCGTGCTCGACGAATATAACAGTATCGGCACCCGTCAAGTTCAGTCCCAGGCCGCCGACATGAGTAGTGAGCAAGAGACAGTCGATGCTGGGATCGGAATTAAACCTAGTCACTATTTCCTGTCGACGACGAGCCTCCACAGTACCATCCACCCGCATATACGTAACGCCGGGCATATGGCGAGTAAACAGATCCTGCTCAATACGTTCGATCATCTCGCGATGCTGACAAAATATCAGTACACGGTGCGACGCGCTAACAGAGTCCAAACTATCATCCAGCAAGTCAAATTTACCCTCCACAGCAGCTGGCTGTAGACCGATACCGCATTGGTTCAGAAGATCTTTGAGGGCCTGTAGCTTGGGCGCAATATCCAAAGAATGCAAGTCAGCACCACGCGCAGCCAACTCACCCTCGACTTGTGCGAATAGCGGATGCTTAGGCGTAAGCACCAGAGCCGGATGATTACAGACCTTGCGCAAATACTGCAAAGCCTGGAAAACATGCGGTACCGGCGCGCCCTCCTTGCTCGCAGTAGTCTCGCTACCAGACAGACCAAGAGACTTTTTGAGATTGCCAGGAACAGCCGATTTAGCAAACTCGTCATAGAGGAATTTCTGCAACGGCGATAGCTCGCAGTAATAGTCCTGGATAATCTTGGGCGGCAAATCATGCAACACGTCCTCCTTCATCCGCCGCATCAAGAACGGCAACACCTGCTTATGCAACGCCTTGAGCGCCTGCTCACCCGCAAGCTGAGCCGTAGACATCTGTTTGGCGTCGCGCGAGGCCAAGATAGGTCTCGCGTAGAGTTCATTGAACTGACGCTCAGAACCCAAAAATCCAGGCATCAAAAAGTCAAACAAGGACCACAACTCAATGACGTTATTCTGCACAGGCGTTCCAGACAACACGAGACGGCGCCGAGCCCGCAGACGCTTAACTGCCAGGGTGAGTTTGGTCTTTGCGTTTTTGATTACATGACCCTCGTCCAACACGCAGTAGTTCCAGTTCTGCGCAGACAGCAGCTCAATGTCATTGCGCACCACGTCGTAAGACATGATGACAACGTCAGCACCGTTGGCTGCGATCTGCGGAATCAACGGACGGCGCTCCGACGGCGGACCAGAGTAGCACATAGGACGTAGATTCTCCGTGTAATGGCGGATCTCCTGCTCCCAGTGACTGATAAGCGTAGGCGGACAAACGACCAAGCTCGGCAACGGCTGACAGTCAGCAGCATTCACGTCAGCGAACCGCTGCTGGCGGAGATAATGGTCCGACGCAACAATGCAGATGGTCTGCAGGGTCTTGCCCAGACCCATGTCGTCACAGAGCACGCCATGCAGCTCATATTTGTTCAGGAACGCCAGCCAGTCCACGCCCTCCTGCTGGTACTTTCTCAGAGTAGCATTGACTTTAACAGGAATCCGGAACGGCTCCAGTTTGGACGGGTCCATGAGCTGCGCCAAGAACTTGCGCTCGTGATCGCGCTGAGCGACTAGCTCCGCGGGGAACCCCACAGGATCAGGAATATCGGCCTCCAGGGGCACGAGCTTGAGCAACTGCGCAAAGCAGTTGGTGCACACCAAGCGGGTTTGCTCGTTGGTGTCACTCATACGGCCCAGCACAGGCACCATGAGAAAGGTGACATACGGCAGCACCGTCTCGCCTAGGCGCTGAATGACATAGTACACGGCCTCAGCCAAGCCCTGGCGGCGGTGCGTGCGCGTGGTGTCTGCCAGCGAGGGCAGCGACCGCTGGACAAAGGCCTGCATGGCGGGCGGCGTCACCACAGCGCAGATCTCGGCCAGAGTGCGTGCCGCCATATGCCGCACACTCGAATAGCGGCTGACCAAGGCGCGGAGCACCCACGGCAGAGTATCCACCAGCTGCCCATGCAGCTCCTCGTGCAATGCGGGCGCCAGCGCCAACAGCACGCGCAAGGCGTCAATGGCGCTCTGCGCTGCCGGCGACCCCGCCGTCCCAAACAAAGCGTCAGCCGAGTCATCCTCCACACCTGCGCTGTATGTTGCGGCAAGCGGCTGCGTCACACACTCCCACAGGCGCGGCATGCTGCGGATAAGCTCGGGACCAAACAGGCGGGCAATGGCAGTCACAGCAGCCTCGGCGCCACGGACGACCAGGCGCGCAGCCTGCTCTTTCTCCTGCTCCTCCGACGATGACGCGCTGGCAGCCTGCACCAGTGGCACAGCAACGCTGGCATCATTCTCGTCCTGCCGAGATGCACCGCCACGGCGTTTACGCTGGCTAGCCTGCGCACTAGCGCTAGCAGCAGCAGCCATCTGCGCCGACGCTGCCCCATTGGTGCTCGCAGTATCTCGAGACGCCTGTTCGCGCTGGACCATTTCCAGCATAATAATCGACTCTGTCTGCGAGGCGCGCTGCGCAAAGACCGGCGTAGACCACGGGTCAGCACAGACAAAAGTAGCCAGATTGCGCACCATCTTGTCAGCCGGCCCCGTCAGCCGCGCCTCCTGTCCATTATAGCACAGCGCAGCCATACGAGCCACAGCAGTAGCAGCGCGAGCCTGCAGCAGCGGAGAGGGCTCCTGCTTGACAGCCGCCATAAGCGACCTCAGGACAGCGTTCAGCTTTGTGGGCAGCTGGCCGATAGCCACAACGGCAGAAGCCACTGAAGCGGCAGTAGACACGTTCAGCTGCTGCCGCAACCGCACATGGTAGTCCATCGACGACGTAGCACGCAAACGACGCTCACCCAGCATCACGCGTGCATCTCCACTTGACCTCGTCGCAAAGGCGTCAAACGCGGGGCCGCAGATATGCGTAGCAGCTGCCATAGAGAACCCAGTGGTGGGCAAAAGCGCTTGAGCCTGAGCTGCAGCCAAGCATGATTCAGCAACAGCCGAGTCCAAGAGCACCGAGCAGTCTGCGCGCACCTGCACTAGTGCACGGTCCAAGTCGCGGGGCTCAGGGTCACTGACATTGAGCACTGTCATCAGCGTGTCCAGCAGCGGAGCCAGAAGATCAGCCGTTAGTGGCACAGCGCCCCCCGCCATTGCATTCCCAACCATGGTACCCGTCTCGATCAACTGCGTGCGCTCAGCCATGACAAACTCCTCAGTGACTACGCTGGCCAGCTGGCACTGCAGCGCCCAGCCCGACTGCATCGCCTGCCCCAGCAGCCCAGTGAACGTCGCGGCGCGAGCACTCTGCGGCCAAGCAGCCAGCAACTGGCCCAGAGCAGCAGCAGCCAGTACGCGGGCACGTATAACAGACTCGCGAGGAATCAGCCCCAAGTCTTGCTGCACCATAGCAGAGTCGACATTGTGCCTCACAGAGCCGGTGTTCGGGATATCATAGAGCAATGCCGTCGGCAGACGCACTCCAATAGGCGTAGCAGCCAGCTGGAACATAGCCGCCACATCCGGCGGAGCCAGCAACTGATCAGCAGTGACGTCACCACGACCTAAAAGGCGCAGTAGGGACAGCCACAGCCGCGCCGACAGCTCAGAAATATCGTCCTGCACCTCCAGCACGATGTTCTGGTAAACCAGCCGCAAGCACGCCGCATCGACCCATGCCGTATCGCCATTGGGCATATCAGCAAATGTCAACAGAGTTCGCAGGGCAGCGAGACGCACATCAGCAATCGCGTGCCGGAAGAAGGGGAACAGCCTAGGAACAAGCACAGCAAGCGCGTACTCCTGAGGCCGTGTTTGGCCAGCTTCCACCACGGCGCTACGCACGTCAGGGTGCGACACCAGGCGCGCCAGCAGTGCCATGACTGACGCAGCCGACGCTGTCAGGTCATCAGTGACGTCCGCCAGCGCCGCCCATACGGCGCTCACCACATCGAGGATCCGCCCCGGCTGGCACATAACCAGCGAGTCGACCAGCGGCCGCAGAGTCTCAGCCGACACCCCTCTCACATCGTCGTCGCCGTCGCCCAATCCGCCCAGCGCAGCATCCAGCGTGTCGCCAGCCAGCAACGCTGCCACATCACGGCGCACCGTAACGACATACCTCAACCCTGACAGTCCAGCATGCCGGGCCTCCCAGATAGCCGCATCCTTGCGCCCGCCACGCTCCACCAACTGCAGCAGCGCCTTTTGCGTAGCGACAAGCGCGTCCTGCGCCAAAAACTGGCTGACAACGCCCAGAGCCTGCGCGCACGTCTCGCGCACCGGAGCCACCACGTGGTCAGCCACAAAGTCGCCAAAACGGTCCAGCGTAAACACGCACACCAGTCTCACACACACATCCTCGAGAAACTGTTGGTTCCGCCGCTGGTTCTCCTCCTTTGTAAGACCCGACATACGACCTGCGCCAAACCCATGACTGCGAAAGATCTCGCGCAAAGCCATTGCCGCTCCATGCCTGCACTCCCACGAAGGCGAGAACAGATCAATACATAATATCTCAACTACGGCTTCAAATGGCCACCGCCCAGAGCTGATCGCAAACAATGTCTCACGACTGTCGGCCTTTTTCGCCTCAACGACGATTGCTTCGCCACCCGGCTGCTCAGTCACGTCTACCGCAGTCTGGCTCATCACCACGCCGCTCTCACCGTTGCCGGTCTTGGGTCCAACATCGATTTTTCCTTTTTTCTTGCCACCGTTCATTCGCTCCTTGCGCTTGAGTCGGTTCCGTTCGCGTGCACTAAGCTTGCTCATATCAATGTCAGAAGACTCGGCTCCATTAGGCGCAGCTTCCTCTACTTTACGCCGCTTAGTCTCAGCACGCTTAGTCTCAACAACCGGTGGGTTATCCGCGCCCAAGTCAACGTCATCCAGCAAATCCACGTCAAGGAACTGTGCGCCAATACCCAGCCGCTTCTTCATCTGCGCTCTCTGTAGTGCCATCCTCGCCTGCGCATCCAACCCCTCCAATCCATCGTCATACTCCTTGCCAGCTGATCCCAGAAGCAGACGTCCATTGCGAATCACAGAGTCCACGTTATACTGCGCAAACGTCAGCAGGTCCTCCTCATCGTCAATTGTAGGCTTGACATCATCCTCCACGGGTGGATCCCATTCGCTGACTTCTTTGGCAATGGCATCGAATGCCTGCGCAGCAGCTACGCGCGTATCCCAGCTCTTGCTGCCAATGTACTCGTACACTCGCGCTAAAAGCCGAAAGAGCTCTTCCGGGTGCTGCCGTTGAATACCGCCAATTTGACGCGCTGCTGTTGACCGCACTACTGGCGTCGCGCCAGTATCAAGCAGCCCTACGAGTCTGTCTAAGCGTGTTGTCATGTACCCAAACTAACAAAAATACAAGACCACCACCGCCATTATATTTAGCAAAGAACATACGCAAATCCTAACAAAACAAGCACTTAAAAAAATATACATACCTCAAACTAATGACTGATTAGAAAATCAGTGGAAATCAAGACAAGAATGTGCACCAATATGGGTTGGAAATATTAAACGAGAAACGCGTGGAAAAAAAAAATGATTCCGTGATGGCGCGCTTCTCCGCCTTATATAAGAGATTGGTGGCTAGAAAAGAGGGGTGGCTCGCCCTCCCCCAAAAAAAGGATTTGCACTTGGCTACGAGCGCGTCTCTGATTGGCTACCAATTTTAAGCTCTATCAAAACGCGTGGAATAAACCAGGAGTAAAAAAATATATTTGGACATTGGAGAACTGGGTCTATCTACAGGCGTGAAAAGGTGTAATTTAGTGCACAGAAGCAATCATGCTGTCGTCCATGGCGGTTGGTGACATGTCCGGAGAACTGTTATGCGCGTTAGCCGCCGCACCACTACGACTCGAGCGCGAGAGCTTGCGCCTAAGCGACGTGATGGTATTGCGCAAGGACCGAGACCGCCTTGGGCTATTACTAGCAACGCTCCCAGTGACATCAACAGAGTCATCGAGGTCACCGTCGTTGACAATGGAGCGCCGCGTCGACTGCCTTCTACCCCGCCCCTGCATAGTCATGTACTGCTGGGATACTGGCGGACTCCGCTCACCACCGCCAAATTCAAACCCCGATAATAAAGGCGACCCGTTGCTGATACTAGGCAATACATAAGCGCCGTCGCCAACTTGTCCATCAACCCGCGTCTCGCTTCCCGCCAGCCTATGCATCGCATAGAGACGCCGTCCGTCACTGCTCCCACTGCCTCGATCAAAAACGTTGCTGCCACTGCCATGAGCGGATGATGGAGCTGTCTGGACAGCTCCAAGCGCAGATGGCGTGTGCACGCGCATATGATATGGCTGGAATGGCTGCTGCTGCTGATTAAGGTTGTGCCACTGTTGGTGCAGCGGCGACTCCAGTCTGATGCTCTCATGCCGCATGCTGCTATCCATGATTGGCCGGCTAGACGAGTGTCTAGAAGTAAGGCCGCTCGCGCTACTAAGTGTCCCAGAAACTACCCGCTGTTGCTGCTGCCCGCCGTACACCTTGTGCTGCTGCTGAACATAGCTGGCCGAATGCAACGTAGTGGAATTTGACGCGGCAGGATGCAAGTTTGCTCCACGGAAAGCTGGCGACGACGAAGAGCCACCCTCTACATTTCGTCTACTCGAGTAATGTCTGTCATCAACCAGTCCAGAGTCCTCAGCCATCTCGGCCTCTTCGTCTTCCTCCGCCAGCTCCTGATCAGGGTCTACCAGATACGCATGCCCACTACGGCTCGAGTTGATGCCGCCGTTTGCGCGTCTGGTTAGAGAGTCGGTGCTGGCTCGCCGCAGCGTGTCTGTCTTTGACATCGGCGAGTCTGGGTAGACAATAGACAGATGGCCCGCAGGAACTGCCACTTGGATGCGATTCGCTGCCTCGAAAGAGTTGCTGGCGCTGTGGTCGCGAATAGACGCGCCAGCGCTGTGCTGTAAGGCCGCTCCAATTGGAGTCGATGTCCCTCCTCCAAGCGAGCTGCCATATGCGCTGCCACCAGTCCGTGAAGCTGCCGACGTAGTCTGGTGGAAGGGCCGTGATACGGACTCCACCTCTGACCTCGAAGTAAGGCTAGGACTATGCGCCGACCCCTGATATTGGTGGCGCCACGCACCAGCCGACATATCTGACGACGACACCGGTGCCAAGTTTCTGATGACTGACCGCTCCGGCTCTTCGACACTACTGTTGTGCTTGATCCGGAAAATGTTCTTCAGTCGCGACATGCCGGCCTTGTCTCCACTGCCCGCATTCTTTTGCTGCTGCTGCTTGCTGTGCTTTCCCTGCTCAGAGCTCAGGATCGCCGGTGGCTGCTGACGGGCCATTATTGGCATTGGGTCGGCGCGACCGATCGGATGCAACTTGTGCTGCTGTGCCTCGGAGTACCGGTCCATAAGATATGGCACAGACTGCTGAGCTGGCACCGCAATACGCGAGTCCCCCGCCACTCGCATGCCGGAGCTGGATGCGGGCGAGCCTGCGGTAATAGACATGGCTGCGGCGGACTTGAACTCGCGCTCCAGCTCTTCTTCAGGGACCTCATCTGAAAGCCAGGACGCTCTGCCGGCACTGGGATCGAGCGAGCCGTAGTGAGCCACATTGTGTCTTGTCCCATGAGCCTGTTGGTTAGCCGTTGCGTATGCCAGCGACTCTGGCGGCGCCTGTCTCGACATGTGGGTGTGGCTGTTATACTGCATCATCGGCGACCTTGTCGCAATCTTTGCTGTGTTGGACGCCACCCGATTTGCCTGTGGCTGCGGGTAAAGGTGGAACGCACCGCTGCTACTGGAAAGCAAGTTTGGCGAGCTGGTTGGTTCAGCGCCCATGGTTTTGCTGGCTGGCAACCCGCTAGAGTGGAAGCGATTGCTTGGCCCTTGTGACATCGGGACGTCCGTGGCAGATCTGGCCATATTGTCGACGGGTATCGTTGGAAGCGGACGCGGCTTTGGCTGAGTGTTGTCAGTAGATACTGGCGCTACGTTAATACAGCCTGCACGGCGCTCGCCGGTAGTACCCCTCCGCGCTTGTAATGCTATGCTTGACCGATCTATCATGTCTCTGCTTAGCTTTTCCTCGGACCGCTTAGGCTCAAGCCTCGCATGCACAGTAAGTGTGGTTGGGAATTCCTCAGTCGACTTTACAGGAGCAGCAAACGACTGCGACCGCCTGGGGCGAGGCGAGCCCCCTATATCGCGGTCCGAACGCTCGCCGGCTGGCACGATACTCCCATGTGATAGAGGCTGCATTTGCTGCGGTGTCAGTGGCGAGCGAGTGTACTGGTACTGGACGCTGCTGAGCGCCATGCTAGAGCGGTTAGACGGCCAACTAGTAAATGAGCCCATGAACGGAGATCCCGCCGATGGCATATCTGGCGAGAGGCTAGAGTCGCCCTCGTCCGATAGGTCAGCCAGGCGCAACTGCTGGAGATTTGCTGTCGCTTGGTGTGAGCCATCGTCGCTCGGCTGGGGCTCCATTGTCGGGTCAAACAGGCGAGCCGTAACCGACCCCAGTGGCCGCACTGTGTGAGCGCGACTCGAACCCACAGCACCCAGTACAGGCGTCGACATGTTTAGATTTACAGTCGCCAGCGAGCCGTCTCTTGGCGGAGGCACCGGCCTAGTCCCATCCATTTCGGATCCTGTGACAGAGCGGGTCTGCTGCAGTGACAAATTAGACGCAGGCATACTACCGGGTTCACTGCCATTAGTGACATACATAGCACTGCCTACCACGAGCGACTTTCCTCCCGTTCCGCTGCTGTGCGCGTTATCAGATGGAGCTGGAATGGTTGAGTCTGCTGAATGTACCGTGGTCAGCCCACTATCTCGCGTTAATGCTGACGACCAGCGGTCTTGCGTCTGCGCTAAAGGCGCTGCTGCTGGCGACTGCGATGCCAAAGGTTCCGCTCTGGCGTTGGAGACAGCGTTAACACCATTACCCAACGTCGTGCCATCGTCGCTGGCAATGCCTCTTGTGTGGCCATTAGCAGAACTCAGCTCGCCTCTCGTAGTGGCAATAATCAAGCCAGCGCCAAAGCCCCCACTATCACTCAGCATATCCTGGCCGACTACGAGAAAATCCTCGCCACCCTGCAGCGGGTCATCGCTTTGTTCTGCCCGGGCATGCCGAGATACTGCGCTCGCGCTGCTAGTTGTGTGCAGCTCAGACGCGTGCGCAATGAGGAACTCGACAACATCCTTTGCCTTGCTATATTCGTGTGGATTGGCGACGTGCCCCGGATGCACGAGCAAGCAAGGTTGCAAAACAGCAGCCAAGTTTGAAGCGTTCATTAGCGTGCGTGCGCAGTTGTCTGGCCGAGCAAAAACAGAGAGTAGTTCCAGCATGTACAGCAGTGTGTGGCGGGATTCAGGCGTCAGCCGGCCAATAAGTAAGGAGTAGTCGTGGGCCTTTTCAGAGTCAGAAAGCGACTCGGCCAATTTATCTAGAAAGGCGTTGTAGTGTGCAGCCGAAATCACCGACTCGGGCAGCGATATTAGGTATCGGCGCAGGATGGTTGCCGCGTCGTGCAGAGTGTACCTGGACCACTCGACCTGTCGACCATACAGCGGCCGCTCGCAAAACTCGTCCTGAAGCAACTGCACACGCTTCATCGACCCATTGACCCGAAATATGCCTTGCGTTTGCTGACCCTGGTCGCACAAGTGGCGGCCACATACGGCTACCACAGTCGGAACGACGCATGCTTCACCGCTCTCAGCCACGCTTCCCACGTGCACGCCGGCAACTTTGACAGCACTCGACAGTGACATGCCAAACAGTTGCGTCTCAGAACTCGTACCTAAATAGGATACATGCAAATGTTGTCAGCATGTCATTAATATTAGCCAATGGGGTCAGG
The DNA here is from genome assembly GCA_027577415.1 of Coemansia sp. RSA 922. Lineage (NCBI taxonomy): Eukaryota > Fungi > Kickxellomycota > Kickxellomycetes > Kickxellales > Kickxellaceae > Coemansia > Coemansia sp. RSA 922. The sequence continues at coordinate 13,082 of JANBQS010000239.1, read as the reverse complement.
TGGGCGATGCTCGCAAAACAACTGCATTAAACGTAGTAAAAAAAACAAGCCATTGCCGCCGCAGTCGACAGGTTTACTAGGAGATCAAGTAAGAACTGCGCTGCTTGTGCCAAATAGATGAGAGGCGTGGGCGTGTGTGAATGAGTGGGTACAAGTGCCAGGATAAAAATAGCTCTGGGTCGAATAAATAAAAAAACAATCAATCCACATGACGATCGGCTCCTGTCATTGAGCTCAAAAATCCTTCACACTAGCTCTTGAGTATGCAAGTATCTCTCATTCACTCACCCACTCGCCTCTCAGACCGAGAGTAGAACAGGTAGCAACAAATAAACGGAGAGGAGGTGATACTTACTGTTTCCTCGATTTACCTTGTTGAAGGACGGCGAGCCCATGATGCTCGTAGGCAACGGCTGAGAGCCAATCCCGTGCAAAGGAGCTCCCACAGCCGAGCGTCGGTCAGCAAAGTTGTCACTCTGAGGTCGCGATCGCGGCTTAAATGACTTCATCTTCTCTTTGAGTCGCAGAAACATGCTGTCCCGGTTTGTCGCCGTCGTCGCGGTTGCCGTCGAGTGTCGATTATTGGAGTGAGAGCCGTAAGATGATTGCAATGGGAGAGGATGAGACGAGGCGAGCTGGGTCTGGCTGTTTCGGAAGGAAAAGGAAGAGACGGCAGTCAGCGAGGCAGCAGCAGCCGATATGGATGGGGACGACGATGCATGAGGCGCAAATTCCGTGCTGCTCTGCGCCATATGCCGATTGTTCTCGCTGCCTCGGTCGTCATGGAAGCTCTTGAGACTGCTATTCTCCGGAAGTACTGACAGCTGGCTGCGCGATGCACCCGTCTGGCTAGAGTCGTCGCCGGAATAGAATCCTCTGCCGCCATCAGGTATCTGGGGCGATGACGCTGACGAGAACCCCGAGCGGTGCTGCTGAAAGTGCTGGGCGTATTTGTCACCGCCGTGGAGAACATCGCTCAGTGCTGGCGACCTGGAGGTGGTGGACCCTGCGTGGCGCATTCCTCGCAGCTTCGCCTCGCTCGCAGTGGCGGCTGAAAAATCGCGGTCCATGCCTCTGCTGTCGTTGTTGCTGCTGCGCAGTGCCATTGGCGCCGAAAACATGACGCCCAAGGCTGAAGCACTCGGTGGCGTCCTGGTGCTGTAGTTTATCGCTACCGTATTGTCAGCCGAGATGGCCTCGCGTCCAACAAATGAGTGGCTGTCGGGGGCACGGCTCGTGGGCGACCCAGCTCCGGATGCTGGCTCCGAGCGGAATCCCTGCCCATGCCCAAAGTCGGTTCGTACACGGTGCGGCTGGTAATAGCCCAGCCCCGAATCCAAGTGCCCGCGGCTGTCAGCCAACGCCAATGCTGCAAGTGTTGGCTGCGGCGGTTGATGTGACTGGCGCGAGCTGTACTCGATATCGTAATTGCTGGAGCTAAAGTGGCGAGTATGCACCCGCGCAGGGCCATCTGACAAGGACGCATGCCCAGAATAGGGCCTTCCAGTACTCGACGTTTCTGCTATTGCCGAGGGATCTACCATTGTGGCTGTCACGGTTTGCGGTACTGCGTTGAGCCCCTGATGCGGCTGGGGCAAGACGTTGCGCCTAAGACCACTGTGCACATCTGAATGCTGATGCCCGCTATTGGCAGACTGAATGTGTCTACCAATAGAACTCGGCGAGACTGTGGTGGTTGAGCCGTAGTGTTGGTGCCCCAGATTAAATGCGCCCTTTTGCAGTACAGCTGGCCTCGCCAACTGCGCCTTACTACCGATATTCTCGGATACATGCCGTGTGTCGGGCTGCCCATCAGTATAGTAGGCGTGCATCTCCGACTCTGGCGAGACGTCTGCCGATGCCAAGTGGTAGCGCTCGCTGTTTGTGCTGCTGTGGCTGCTGGTGCTACCGCTCCTCAAGCTGCCACCAGGACTTCTCTGACGATGACCACTGTCTGGCCGCCCCTCTGCTGCGTCCATGGCTCTAGAAAACTGTATAACGTTTGGAAGTGTAGGTTGCAACTGGCGCTCGCACTTAAAAAAAATAAAGGTTCCTATCAAATTGCAAAGTCGGGGAATAAGTGTTTGTTGTGATTTCGAATTGCGACCGTGGTAATAATATAAAGTGAGCCCAAATACGACTGGTATACGAAAAGAGTACGAGACTCCCAGAAAAGAAAAGAAAAAAGAAGACAACAAGCGCACACAAGAGAGGCAACAAAGGTTGCCATGGGACTTTTATTCGCAGCCGTTATTTTTAGCTGGGAGAAAACACGTGGCGGAGCTTGTGCCTTGAGCCTGAAGCATCGCACAAAGACAACTTTGGCTTTCTCGGCCCTTCGAGAGTTAGGCCTGACTTACCTACTAAATGGGAAACACGCTGTTGTCGCGGGAAAGGACGTCAAGGTCAGCCAAGTTAGAAGCGGCGTCTGCTGCTCTACAGCTTGGCAACACAGTGCCTGTTCCGTGCGCCGTACTCCTGGGATAAACGATGAAACCCAACCGAGTTAAGGAAACAAAGGTACTTTTTGCGTCGGGATGCGGCGAATGCTGAACAAAGAAAATAGAGTTGTGAAAAAAAGAAATGCTCGCGAAATGCCAAAATATAAAAAAGCCTAAAGACAGAAAAGCAGGAATACGCTCAGAGCCCCTGTTGTGGACACCTTGGCTTCCCCTCTTTCCTCTTAGAGAACCGGTCTCCTGTTTGGGCAACGCTTCCAGTAGAAAAGCCGTAATCCCCAGCTTATGATTGTTTACGTTTTTTTTTTGGCCGGACTGATATATGTGCTGCATGCAGCCTAAATGCTATTTCAGGCACTTTCCCACATTGCGCATTGTCTGGAAAGCAAGCATTTTTTTTCCATGTCCGTGCGTAATAGTAAAGGAACAGCAGATCTGGCTCACTGATCCGCTCTAACAATAGATGGCAGTAGTCACATTAAATTACATGTGCCTGTTACTCAGTCGAGTTGTCAATTCTTCCAACAGTTCTTCTAAGTAGGCACGTTGTTAACTATAAAACAAAATGTGCTAATAAATAACCTACTTTGGCGATGTCGTCCTTACTTACTGGCCAAAGTCGCTGGTCTTGACTAGTTGTGCAAACATCCCGTCCTTTGCCAATAGTTCTTGTGGCGTGCCAATTTCGGCAATGGTGCCCTTGTCCATGACGATAATGCGATCACTATTCATAATAGTGTCTAAGCGATGAGCAATGGTCAGTACTGTGCAGTCGCTCAACTCCTTGCGAATCAGCTCTTGAACGGACTTGTCTGTCTCCAAATCAACATTGGCCGTGGCTTCATCAAGCACAATAATCCTGCGCTTGCGCATAATTACACGACATATACTGAATAGTTGTTGTTGACCACTGCTAGCGCCTCCAAAGCACCAGTTCGCCGTTCTATCCAATCCATGAGGGAAAGTAAATTGCGATGTATCCACTGGTTTTGGCACTTTCTTTAGAATAAATAGCAACACTCGCTTCATCCAGCCAGCTTGATTCCATTGCTTCCTCTTACGTCCCTCTTCACTATTATCATCTACCTCTTCATCGTGATAGGTACCTGAAGCATGCTTAGGTGAAACAACATTAGCCATGTTGCACTTTATCAATGCTGCCCACATTTTTTCAATGTCAAACTGATTCAGTGGATCCAAATTGTGTCTGATTGAACCGTCAAGCATAGTCGACTCCTGAGGAATCATGCCCAGTCGTGGTCTGTAGTCACCGACGCCAAATTCAGAAATATCCTGTCCATCTATCAAAATGGAACCGCTGGTGTTCACATGAACTAATCTAAACAGGACCTTGGCTAGAGAAGACTTTCCAGCACCAGTCCGCCCAACAATGCCAATCTTCTCTCCTGGATTAATGGTTAGGTTGACGTTCTTCAGAGCATAGCCTAGATCTGCGCCGTACTTCATGCTATAATCACGGAACTCAATTTTGCCATGGGGTGGCCATTGTGCAGATGGACGACAGCTATCAATTACATATGGTGCTTCTGGATCACGCTCAGCCAGATTGCGGAACTCATTAATCTTTGCTAGTAGCTCTAAAGTTTTTGTGGACAATGAGGAAATAGTTTCTACCCTCCAACCCATTGACCTACAGTTCTCGCGAAACTCAGCAACATCGCCTGCCCTTATCGTGTAGAGCCCAACCTTTGACAATGCAATATAGACATAGAGTAGTATCGAATGCAGTGCAGTTTTAGTAGCTGACGATACTAGAATTTTTAGATCGCCATATGCTGACCAGACCATGGCCAAGCGAGTTTTGTTCTCGGCACTCTTAATATACTTGTTTGTAAAGTAAGGCTCTACTCCAAAGAGACGGATCATCTGAGCTCCATTATCGACCAAGCTCTTGCTATGCTCGTAGTCTTTACTCTCTTCCATGTCCAACTTGTCAAACTGCTTATTTAATGGATCAAAAATGAATTTTATCACATGGGACACCAAGCAAAACAGCGGAACGCAGGCAAGAAGCCAAGGAGATGATTTTGCAATTCGGTATATCAACAAGAGGGCAGATATAGCATCTCCACAACTATATGACAAATAGTAATATGCGCTACTTGTAAATGTGTAAATAGCAGTACTATGTTCGCTGCGAATATCACTAACTCGCTTACTTTCAAAGTATGACAATGGTGCAAACAGCAGACCTCTAATAAGATGGTTGCCGACTTTTTGCTCAAACTTGTCATTAATCAAAGCACTTTTAATATGTAGCTGAATCCTCCACATTAGGGTACTGGATAAGTGGCTCAATGCTGTCACTCCAATATATGCAAGTATTGCACTGCTGTCAGTTGTACTAGGATTGCTGTTGGCTCTTAACACATCAAGCTTATACATATCGAGTACTAACGCTGATATCTTATCAAACAGCACAGTCATAATAATAGTTGCCACCACTGGAAATCCACAAATGCGAATAGCATACAAGGCATTACTCCAGTGTGACCACTGCTTTGGCGGTTTAGACGTATCACTAGTACTGGCTATCAAATCATTGCTCTCATCAGTGGTACTAACAATATGCTTGCCTTCAGAAGCCGGTGTAGCTTGTAGCTCTTTGCTGCCATTGCCGACATCCTTCTGTATGGGCTTTGTTTGGGCTTTAAACTCGAAAGTAGTGTGGACTTGGGGTGTCTGAACTTTAACTAAGACACGGCCATTGTCCACAGTAGCAATTTGGTTGCACAGTGGCAAAATGTTGTCTGCATTAGTGGTGACAAAGCGCAGCTTGTCACCCAGCAGCCCAGTGCTCAAGATAATATTGTCCAAAATATGGCGCTTGACAATAGCATCCACTGCTGACAAAGGGTCATCTAGGAAATAGATGTCAGCCTTAGAATACACAGTTCTAGCCAATGCTAGGCGAGCCCTTTGACCACCAGAAATGTTCATACCATTCTCACCTATAATCGTCATATCGCTTTTTGGCCACATCTCCAAGTCGTCTGTAAGCCCACAAGCACTCAACACTTTCCAGTAGTATTCTTCATCGTATTCACGACCAAACAGAATATTTGCACGTAACGTGTCATTCATGATCCATGGTTGCTGCTCAAGGCATGCAATTTTGCCAACCAATCTTCCTGTGCCCTGCGTCATTTCCACCTCACTGCACATGGCCAATAACAATGACGACTTACCAGCACCAGTTTTGCCAACAATTGCCACCAAATCTCCCGCACTTGCACTCAATGAAACATCTGAAAGGACTTTCCTAGCATAATCTCCTCTTCTCCAAGTAAAGCTACAATTGTTCATCTCTACCAATGGACCAACCTCTGAAGTATTGTCTGAATGAGGCAAAGAATTAAGATAGTCGCCCTTAAGAGCATTTTCTGCCTTGACATTATTTTCTGATATACTTTTAAGGCCAGATAGCATGTATCTAATCGAGTTCATGTCACCTTGTATATGATGAATGAGTGAATCAATCTCAAGTATATTTGCATTGGACATGCTCACATTAGCTATTGCAGATGTGGAATAGGCATAAATGGCTGCAAGTGCACTCAACTTATTAACAAGTGATTCGAATACGTTCAGCAGAGTCCAAATAAGTCGAACAATTGAGGCGTACCATGGAAGCTTTTTTTTGGACGTGTAACTTGGCCTGAATGACATATTAGGAAACATTTTCTCCCAAGCAAAAATCTTTATGGATTTGATGCCCTTGGCTATATCCTCAATGTCTAACCTAATATTGCTCTGCCCCTGGTACCCCCTCCATTCATACTCGTCGCCTAAAAGAAGCCCTAGTCCAAGATAAACAAGTTTCAAAAGATGAGGCAATATAATTGCGATTATCACATAGTAACCAATGTGATTGTACAACATCCATCCTGACATAGCTAAAGAAAAGAGTGAGCTGAGTAAACGTTCAACCTCTTCTGGAAGCTCAATTAAGGGCTCAATAAAATAACTAGGATACATTAAATCACTAGACTTTTTTGTTAGCCCTAACCTCTGCAGGGGCATGCGAAACATCTCAATGTTAAATGCATTCTGTGCTCTAGACATTTCGTTCTTAATATACTGCTGAGCTATGTTCTGCTGGTTATTCAGCAATTGAACAATCATAATGCGAGCAACGTCTGCAACAATCATATACATGCTATAGTTGGACAAGTCGTCGACGTTGTGCATAATGCTGCTGTTTAACTTGATCCGAAGTAGAGGTAGGAATTGTAGAAGCAGTCCGACAGTATACACTGGAATCATTGGACGCCACATCATGCGGAATATGGCACGTATGACAAAATATGACTCGTTCTTGTTGAATTTTAGCTCGCCGTAGGCAGTGCGCAGCTTAAATCGCTCAGGAAGCGGCCACAGGTCATTGAGCGTAACCTGACGTAGTTTTTGCAGCTTGTGGAGGTAGCGTTCTTGGGCATATGTGCACTGTTGAAAGACCTGGTGTAGCAAAGCTTTGCTTGGAGCATCGAGGTTTGTCAGCACTAGAACACCGTGTAGTAGGGCAGATACTGCCCTACTCCACGCTTCGCTTGAGCCATTCAGTGCTCGATAAACACCCAATAGATGGAATGCCTGAAACCAAATGTAGTTAGCGGCTGAGGCGGATAGAACTGGGGACAAAAGAACGGCAAAATAGAACAAAATGCAGCTCCAGGTGACTGAAGAGTTGACAGCAAGAGCGGCGAGAGTAGCACATGCCAGAAGAGATGAGGTGTTGCCGAACCACTTGGATAATGGAGTCTTGTTTCGTAGGACCGCGTAAAGCGACATGGCTGCCACGGCAGCATCGGCGACTGGGAGAGCAGAGCGCTGCAACACAGAGGTTGCAAAAGAGAAATATTCCTGGATAATCATTGAAAAGCACAATAAGCAACTAGATGACCAAGAAATGGAGCGCACAAAAAAATCGAGTGAAGAACAGACAATTTTTCTTACCAGCAGCGGGCACGCCATTTTAACTAGAAAATGTGTCCACATCTTTTTGTTCGTTGGTGAGGGGAGTGAATTTATGTCATTGGAAAAAAAAACACGCTTTGAAGAAAGGAGTGGAGCTGAGGTAAGGTCTCAAAAGAGCTAAAAGAGATGGGGAAGCCTTTCTTGCTAAAGGTTTCTTTGAAGCCAAAAAAAAAAGGTTTGCCTGTCTTTGACATAAGCTCTAGGGAAGGTGTGTGCGTGTGTGCGTACATGTCACGTAGCTATTTATCAACCGCTCACTATGATATCAACCTTCTAGTACTAAAATGCAGGTGCCAAAGAGCTAGCGCGCGAGGCATCCAGTCGATTCGCCGGCCGCACTTTCCTTACCCACCGACGACGCCTCGTATAGGAGGATACAGCCGATGCTGCGGCAGCCGGATGCTTCCAAAAGTTGTCCGTATACACCCACCCATCTTCGTCGGTGTGGACAGGCAACGCCCAAAGACGTTCAACATCCCAGCCGCCACTCTCGTCAGCCCACTCGAATCCGTCTTCAGGCATAAAGTCGTTTATCGAGGCATATCGTACTTTGCCAGTCAGATCGCTCCATTTTGCACGCTCATTGCTGCCGAGCCGGGGGATCCACCCGAAACCCAGCCACCAGCGCTGGTTCTCATATACGCTAACTGTGTGAGGGCGTCGCATCAACGTACTGGTACTTGAGCCTGCGGTGCTGCTAAGCGACAGTAAAGGCGGGGTTGTGTATCCGTCCCTTTGTCCGCTGCTGCTGGCGGCGTCGTCGCCTTCGCCACTAATTAGGCTATGTAAAGCAGGTAGCTCAAACCGCGCAGCACATGGCCCATGTCGCCCAAACAAAGTGCTCCTAGAGATTAGCCGACCAAGTAGTGGCAGCTTTGACATCTTATGCCTCAGTAGCAACCACCACAGTACAGCTCGTTCCTGCGAATAGAGCATGAATTCAACGCCATAGACCTTAGCAAATGCGCGTACGTGGGGAGACATTGCGAGCAAACTGACGTTTCCTGCAAACAGAAATAACAGATACCAGGGGATCCAGTACAGAACCACGACCAGGGCCACTTGAGCCAAGATGCACAGAAGCAAAATACGCTGCGTCTCAGCGGGGCGCGACCAGTCTACTAGATAGTTATGCGCTGCTACCCAGTCATAGAGTGTGACATACGTGCCAGTGAGATTCTGTGTCGTGTGGACATTTGTCGTGTACTTTGCGCTCCCAAAGCTCGCCACGCCCAGCTCGGCTGACAGGTCAATATACCGCAAACAGGCTTTCGACTGGGCCTTGCCGTTGGCAGCAGCTGTGCTATCAGAGCTGCTTCGCGACCGGACCAGAACTTTGCCTTTCAGTGGCGCTGACGTCGCATGCGTCACACTGCCCGCGTGGGCTATCACAGGACTATTCCTAATTGCATTAGCCTCTCCGGCTGCCGTTACAGCCGTCGCTATGGCTGCTACCGACGCCTCGGTTATCGGCGGCGTCCTAGCACTCGATACCGCTGTTGGCGCAAATAGCAAGGCGCCAGAGGCTGAATGCTTGTTCTGAACGGCACTAGTCTGAGCTCTCCTTCTCTCCCTAAGCGAACCGCTGGTTGTCGAGGGCGTTGCAGGTGCTGTAGACGCCGACACAGGTACAGCATTAGAGAAATTAGCTCCCAGAAGGCGCAATGGAGACTGGGGCAAAGAGCGAGGCGGAGATGGGGATGCCGACGACGCTGGAGACGATGACTGCAGTAATGGTCTTTGAGAGCCCCACTCGCACTGAAAGGCTTCTTTGAGGCAGTGGGCGGCGTGTCCGCTATTGTAAAAGTTGAAGACTATGTAGCCTATCATCAGAGCTAGCGGCGTCACAAGCAGCAGGTTAGGTCTCAAACAGTACGCTGTATAGACGCACATGGCAATAAGCGAGTTGCGAGGACGTCGCCATAGAACTATATCTTGTGCACCATGATGCAAAATGCTGATGGGCGCCAGTTTAGCAGTAAACTGCATAAAGTTGGCTGGCAGCGTTTGAAACAGCGACAGTGGCTGCTCGGCCTGCGCCGACACCAAGTCGTTTATCTTGGTTTCCTCTCCGACCTGCTGCCAAAACTCGCTGTCCAGCTGTCGGGCGTAGGTGGGGCTATTAGGCTCTTGCGAGCCTAAGCTCATCGACGCGGACGACCCCGACATGGTGATGTCTTCGTAGGACCCAGTACCTCGGACAAGTGTCGCCAGCCCACGGTCTCCAGTGCAGGTGGTGGCTACCTTTACGGCGCACTTTTTGTGAGCAGTTGTGTGGCACTTGCGACATCGGACGCCTTGCCTCGTCAGCCCCCAGAGAAAGCCAGCGCAGTACTCGCAGTACGTCGGAAGCGAAAAGGTAGTTAGTCGAAAGTCGTGCATTTAGCAGTAGTGATGAAAAAGAAAAACAGAGATAGAGTAGCTCCACTAGATGTGCAGGCGCACGCACACCTGAAAGCCGAACGTCATCACATCTGACAAGGCTCGTGATTTGATCTGATGCGAAATTTTTTCGCCCCCAATTCCTGACTCAGTAAGATCAGGTAAGCCCTCTGCCAGCCAACCAGTCAATTCAAAGGGCAAAATTTCAAAAGGGCAATTTGCAATTTTGGAGACTTTGTAGATGGGAATCACGATTACCCTTTTCTTTTTAGCCTACACGCAATTATTATTATTTTGTTGATTTCATTTCTTTCATTTCTCGATTAGAAACAATGTCGTTGCAGTCGTCGTGCCGTTTCTACGAGGCAGAGTTCCCAGAGCCCAATGAGGTGGTGATGGTCAAGATTGCCAGCATCAACGATCTCGGTGTGTATGTGCTTTTGGAGGAGTACAACAACATTCAGGGCATGATTTCAGTTGCCGATTTGTCTCGTCGCCGCATTCGCTCCGTGCAGAAGCTAGTACGCGTAGGCAAGAACGAAGCCGTGGTTACTCTACGTGTAGACAAGGAGAAGGGATACATAGATCTGTCGAAGCGTCAAGCGTCTCCCGAGGAAGTGCGCAAGTGCCAGGAGAAATTCGAGCGGTCGAAAGCCGTTCACTCGATTGTAGTCAACGTAGCCAAGAACCTAGGACTAGAAGCCGAGGACCTTTACAAGAGGTTCGGTTGGCCCCTGTACAAAAAGTACGGCCACGCCTACGATGCCTTTAAGCTGGCTATTACCGATTACGACGAGGTTTTGGGCGAGTACAATTTGGAGCCAGAGTTGAAGAAAGAGTTGATGACCTTTATTACTCGTCGTTTGGCCCCCAAGAACTCCAAGCTACGTGCCGATTTTGAGATGACCTGCTATAGCTTCCAGGGCGTTGAGGCCATTCGCAAGGCCCTCAAAGCTGCTGAGGCTGTGTCGACAAAGGAGACTGACTTGCAGGTGCGTTTGATCGCCCCGCCAGAGTACGTTATTACGACCACGTCGGTTAACAAGGATAGGGATCTCAAGCTCATGGAGGAGGCCCTCGCCGCTGCCGACCGTGTTATAAGAGAAGAAGGTGGTATGATCAAGGTCACGATGAGGCCCAAGGCTGTTACCGAGCACGAGGAGAAGGAGCTCTTGGCAGCTATGGAGTATGCCGAGCGCTCGGTCGCGCAGATTGCAGGTGACGACGACTCGGACCAGGATGGCGAACTCGATTAGACCATTTTATTTCATACTTTTGGTGCCTTTACATGTCAATTGCTTCAACAGACGTAACAGCGTTGCATGCCAGCACTTTGAAAATGAAAGTTAAAATAAAAGCTATAAATGAAAAAAAAGTTGTGCTACTCGCTGTCATCCTTCTCGTCATCAATGTCTTCTTCGTCGTCGTCAGACTCGACATCGTCGTTCTTCTTGCGCTGAGCCAGTGCCAAAGCATCACGCTCAGCTTGGGCGTACTTCCTAGCCCCTACATGAGCGGCAGTACCCAGGACGGCCGAGCACATTAGGCCTGAGAGAAGATGGGCCTCCTGATCGCTCAAGTGTGGCACAAGGCGCAGCAATCCATCAAGGGTCGAGCTCAATGGGAATCCCGGTGCATGCTCAGCAAACGACCAAGCATGAGTAGTCAGAATATACCCAACCGTAGCAGCAAAAGACAGCTTGACATCGAGCGACAGGCCGTTAGCCAGCATAGAAGGAGTACGGAATCCCCAGGCGGCCCGCGAGATCTGCAAAAAGTCATCGATAATACCACCACCACTGCCCAGCACCGTGCCGACAAGTATCCAGGCAACCAGCGAATCAGCCACGGGCTGCCCCTTCATAGACTTGCGCACCAAGTCGACGCCCGCCGCAGTGACGCCGTAGCCACGCAGTAGTCCATCGACGCTAGCCAAGAACACATCGCTGACTGGCGATGTGTAACGTAGGAACTGGTAGAGGAAGTCTCCCGGCATATAGGCCATGAGCAAGTACGCGGTAGAGTAGATTGGTAGGGTCGTGTTGTTCTCGAGCCATGGCTGCGTGCGACCCAGCGCCAACGCAGTGAGTATGGCCCCGCCAAAGGAGAAAGTAAGCATGGTAAACAGCTCTTGCAGCAAGGGACGCCGACCATTGACTTGCACCGACTTGCGCACCTCGTAGGCAATACGGATAGCATGGAGCGTGGCAAAGATTCCAATAGGCAATACGGCGTCACCACCACCGATGCCGCCTATCCACTGCTGCTGCAAAATCGCTGGATACGCGCCGGCCAGCTGCTGGACTTGCGGGAGGCAGTCAAGTGCCGACATTTAAAATAATAGTGTGTTGTGTTTGCGTGTATATAAAAGGTATATGTGTGAAGGAAATAAATAATATGTAGAGCTATCCCGGAAAGAAGAAGAGCATGATGTGAGAGTGGGCATCTGTGACGACACATGGCCAAGGGATTGTCCACGTCATGTGAGGTCACGCTTAATTGCTCGCCAGGCCCTCACAAAGAATGGAACGGACGCATGATGACCCCCTCCTTCCCTCCTCCGTATTCTGTTCCCACCAGCACAACTTTTCTTTACTTTACTTTACTTTACCATTCAAACTCGTTGTTTACCATCATTTTGCAGACTTTTACATTCCGTTTTTATTTTTTTCTTATCCCCCTTCCCTCTCTCCTTGCAAACTCAGATATGAAACTCACAATATACACGCTCCTAGCAGCAACCGCCATGCACGGTTGTGCAGCAGCAGCCATTAGAGAGCATCTCCGCATGGTCGTGCAGGAAGTAGGTGGCGTATTCGCCAACCTTGAAATACACGCACCCATGCCACCCTCCATCCTCCGCGAAGGTGAAGGCAAGAACCACACTCTCAACAACATTATTCGGGACGTTAGCGAAGAAGACGATCTCCTAGACATCCAGTACGCGGACATTGAACCCGAACAGCCCAAACGCAGCACTCCCGTGCACATCAACGCATTGGCATATGTCAAGGACCGTATCGATTCGGCTACGGCTAATATTAAGGTCAAGTGGGGCTTTATCACTTTGTTGAATCGTAATTACGATTTGTGTAAGGAACTCAAGGACAATTTGAACAAGACTTGTCCCGTCGAGGAGGGCCCTATTGAGCTTAGCATTGATATTGATGTTCCTGGGTTTGTGCCTCCTGGGTGGTTCCATCTCGAGGCTACTGCATGGCGAGACTCGGACGAAAAGCAGCT
>JANBQS010000238.1:0-24999 GCA_027577415.1 Coemansia sp. RSA 922 | reverse complement strand
CGGTTGGCAGTAGCAGGAATAAACTTACTGCCAATGCACCTTAGTCTTTGGGTACCGTCTACTGCGTCCATTAGTCTAGAATGTAACACTGGATACATTTGTTTGGGCGCTGCGCGGGACAGCGACTCGCGGACCAGGGCTCGTAGCTGTGAGCCGTCGCTGGGCAATGTGGGACCTGGGATATCGGCTAGGACGCGGGTCTCTCGCTCGGACATTTGGTATAAAAGTACGGGACCTAGTCCATCTAATAGTACGTGGCCGTTGTGTGGCATTGGTAACGGGTTTTCTTTCTGTGTACAGGGGTCGGCCCGTAAAGATGCGGGGATGGCGCCGGCTGGGCCTGTAAAGTGGTCGGCAGTAGACACGGGTTCGTGTTCGAGTACTAGGCCGCAGAAATGAGAGATCAGTGCTACTGGCTCTGGGTTAAGTACTTTGCGAAACTGCGATGAAATACCGTCACATACAAACGTTATACGACGGGCTGTTACTTCCTTTAGCTCCTTTTGACCGTTATCGCGTGCTGCTCCTACTCGTACCCCGCGTATGGCAGATATACCAGAGTCTCTTATCAGGTCGACTACTGAGGCTTCGAGACAGGTGATGTTGGATCTGGATTTGCAGGCTGCTCTTAGGTTCATCACTAACCGGCCGTGGTGGAAACTAACGCCTCTGAATGGCTTGCCGTTGGGATTTAGCGGATAAGGAACGTAAAGTTGATTGCCGCCGTATGCAATATAGTACCCGTGTACTGGTACTGCGCCGATACCGCTGAATACTCGGCCTAGTCCCAGAAGCTCTAGTGCATGGCATCCGGCTGGTTGCATTAGTTCGCCTACAATGCGGTCTGGCTCATCCCAGCTCTTTTCTACTATTAGGATCTGCTGGTCGGGGTGGTCCGTGGATAGTTTGAATGCTAGGGCGGCGCCAATAGGTCCGGCTCCTATTACTATATAGTCGAACGATGGGGACAGTTGTTCAGAGAACTCGTGTACTTGACGACGACTGTGATAGTATGCAGTGTACTCGTACTCGCCATGGGTCGGCCAGTCCTCGTTCTCGTCCAGAGGTAAGTACTCTGGTACAGTCATTAGTATAAATAATTATTTAGGAATGTGCCGAGTAATAATATTGGGTAGAAAACGATAAAGAAAAGGAAATAAGGAACTGATGTTTTTTTTGAGTGAGAATAAAAAAAAACAGCTGATATGCTGGCGGTTTACACGTGATTGTTAGTGTCTGGCAGAAAAGTCTTCGGTAAAGGCCTGAGACGATGACTCGCCGATCGTCAGCACACATTCGTCGTTGGGGTTAGGCGTTCCGCTGGCAGTTGGAGCAGCGCCATCTACTTCTTGTTTCTCGGTAGTCCTTGCAGCTGACACGGGTGGCGACAACTCGGGCTCGCCATGCAGAGCGCGCAGATACAATGCCACGGGGTCGTAGGGCGTGCCATCAGGCATCAGACCGAGTTCGACTCTCCTGCGCTGGCACTTTTCTTCACTATCGCTATCCCTATGTCTACCCACCTCCACAGGGAACTCAATCTTCAACAGTCTTCCCTTCTTGGTGACATGCCAGAACCAGAACCACGCCACAATGTACCAGGCTCCCGGAGCAATATACCAAGCCAATAGAACATCAATGGTATAATGCGCACGGTTAGCAATAACGATAAGCGAGCCGGCAATAGCAAGTCCGTATACAAAGGCCGTCAGAATACGACCCAACCAGTTACGCGGAGCAAAGGATGACCACACTAGAGAGCATACGACAAAAATCAGCGTGTGACCCGAGTATATAGCGTCACCGCAACGGTGGAGAGTAAATGTCGAAAACACATTGCCATGCGCGTACTCGCACGAGGGCCTGGGATCCGGAACCGAGGTGATCGCCACCGTAGTGATACGGATTATAGACGCCAAGCCCCAGGACAAGAGGAGCCGTGATACCACGCGCCATGGCCGGTCGTGTGTGATGATAAGCGCGGCAGTGGGTACGAACATTAACGCGTCAAACATGTCGGTCATCCAAAGGAGCTCCACGTATCCGATGAATAAGAAAAACACGTCGGGTAGGGTGAACCGCTGACCCAATTGGTCTTCAATGAGCTTGCTGCGCTGCGAGGCGACGTTGGCCATTACGTTCATAAAGTAATAGGTGAGTCCGAATACTATAACTACACATACTAGGAATATTATGCATACTCTGTCGAGCCACCAGTTCCGACGTATGCGTCGCCATACGAACCCAAACGCCTTTTGACCTAGCTCATTCACTCGAGCCATTCGTGATTTTAAAAAAGTAGGTTAAATAGTAAAGTATTGTTAAGAAAAAAATAATGGACAAAAGAAAAAAAGCAGAAAGAACTAGTGAAAAAAAATAAGAGGCGCTTTGTGCGCTTGGACTCATTCCCCCCAAATCCAAACACAAAGACAATCTAGAAGCCATGAAGCGAACAGTGAGATACAAACAGAAAACCGTCAACAACAGATAATCCCGCAACCGTTTGCTGGGTTTTTGTTAGCAGTAGCCGATACTAGGCAATGTCAATCCTACTGCTGCTCCGCTCAGACTCAGCCATGCAGCCAGGTATTCGTCAGGGCCCACGCTCTGCCCAATTTCCTCTTGCTGACCTGGAGGAGCCACGACTGCGCGCAAGAGATCAGCTGTATGACATGGATGCAAGTACAGAAATGGTACTCCCAGCTCGGGATGATCCGTCACACCCAATGCCCCGCCAAACGGCACCGCCGCCATGGCTTGTCGCATCTCGACATCCTCTGTCACCATGTCGCACACACGCTTGCCATCTAGAACCACTTCGCCAGAGCTGGTCACTACTCGCACGTAGAGAACTGGTACTCGCCATGTCGCAGAGTATACTGTGTGGTACTCGATTCGCGTACCATCATCAGCTATGTGCTCGGATACTGGACCTGCTGGGTCATCATCCTCAATGTTTTCTTCGTTGTGAACTGGTGTTGATACTGTGCGCTTCGTGTATACGGCTCGCTGTAGAACAAGGTACTGTCTTCCTGTACTGCTAGTTTGCTGCTCAACACGCGTACCACTGTCTTCTAAAGCGGATCTGTACCGCTTCACGAATCGCTCCACACACTCTTTGAATTCCCGACAGGTCAAATACGGATAGTCCATACAGTTGAAAGTAGCTGCTCCACAAAAAAAAAATAGTAAGCTCCAGTATGTTTTTTTAAAGTTCTTGATCATAATTTAATCCATATGATCATTGGTTGTTGGAACAACTGACAAAACACTGCTTAGAGCGAAAGCTCGCGTTGGAGACCGCCCTTTTATAACTGTAAGCGCTGAAAAAATTTAATTATCAGGTATGTGTATAAACTATTTATCGACGACAACAGCGGCGGCCATACAAAAATAAAGAGGGGATGGATTCGATACCGGATGGATACGGCAAACGGATGGATACGATGGATGGATTCACTCAGCTTAAATCGGTGACTTTGAGAGAGGCTATGCTGAATTTTCCGAATTTGAGCATGCCATTCTCAAACCATTTGATTCCCGCCGAAAGCCGATTTGAGTACTCCTCCCACCCCGTTATTTTTATCGTCCTGGACGCAGCGACCGAATCCGTCACAGTGAGGGAGAACTGCAATAACCCTTTTGCGCAATTCAAATTCACCGATCGCAACCCTTTGCAACACCCCCAATTTAGCACAAACTAACTCTATGCAATTTGTGTGCACTATAGGAATACTTCCCAGTACAACTAACCATGGCCACCACCCACATTCTGAAGCGTGAGGGCGTCCTCCCCACTGAGACCGAGCTCCTGGTTGACCGTGCTCTGCAGGATCTCGAGGCCCACTCGCCCGAGCTCAAGAAGGACCTGCGCCCCATCCAGATCACATCCGTGAAGGAGGTTGATGTCGCCGCCGGTCGCAAGGCCTTTGTTATCTTTGTCCCCGTGCCTATGCTCAAGGCCGTGCACAAGGTTCAGCAGCGCGTTACCCGCGAGCTGGAGAAGAAGTTCTCTGACCGCCAGGTTCTGTTCGTTGCCCAGCGCCGTATCATGAGGAAGCCCGCCCGCATTAACCGCGCCAAGCAGCCCCGCCCCATGTCGCGTACCCAGGCTATTGTCCATGACAAGATCCTCGATGACCTCGTTTACCCCACTGAGATCGTTGGCAAGCGTACCCGCGTCAAGGTCGACGGCTCCAAGACCATCAAGGTCTTTTTGGACTCGAAGGATGCCACCAGCCTCGAGTACAAGCTAGACACTTTCTCGGCTGTCTACAAGCGTCTCACCAGCAAGGATGTTGTCTTTGAGTTCCCCGCTGAGCAGGCTTTCTAAACATACGAAAAAAAAATTTATTGTCATATTCTTTTTTTTTATATCGGAATTAAAATGCTCACAACAAATATTAGTATGTTGTATAGTTTGGTGTAATGTTGGAATATATGTCGCCAATAAGCGGGCTACGGGATATTGGCACAACGAAACTAAACTGCCCACCCTTAGTAGCCTGTTTCCTACTCTATCGGTGCAAGTAAACGTGTCCAAAAAGCAAAATATTCTTTCAACAAAATAAAATATTATTGTCATAACACTAATGTTATTTCACACATAGGCCATGAAAAAATATTGCACAACTAGGCACGAAAGAGAGCCATGGGTTCAAATAAATTAGATGTAATATCTTCGTCACATTCGTCATGGTGCACTTGTGGACGAAGCTTCTTGGCTGCCTTGAGTGAAATTGGAAAGTCGACCTTGTCCATGATGCCATCCACTACCAGCTGCGGCAAATGGCAGAACGGCTCAGATCCCAGGATGTCTTCAAAGAATCAACCTTGCTGCTGTGGTGGCACAATCTGTGTCGATGGAATATGCGTGCTTGGATCCACAAAGTAAAACGTAAGCATCTTGCAATGGCCAGTCTTGGTCTTGTCAGCTAGCTCGAGCATGGGCAATTTGAACTGGTGTATGTTGGGGAACACCACGCACCGTCCATCTTTAATGCCAACACCTCCTAGCTCCTGCGATACGGTGTCTTCTTTCTCCTAATTGGTCTTGCTCTATACCGTACGCCTTGACGATTGACTCAATGTCATATCCTTCGATCTCAATATCCAACGAAGAAAGTGCCTCATGGAATCCCAGACTGGCAGGAGCTATGTTCGCCATGTCGTAGAAAAATACACCAGTGGCAATAATAGGCTCATTAGCCAAGCCCGCCACGCTCCAGTCCTCGCCACCATAGAATGGACTCTCTGAAGTCAGCTCAATGTTGGTCATTTTGACAATAGCCTGCAATTGCCGCCCACGAAGCTTGTAGGGAATAACAGGGCGTGCGGGCGCAACAAATGGCTCTGGTTGTGGGTGAACAAATGTTGCGCGTCTCCTCCAGAGAATAATCTCCTCGTAGTAATCGTCGTCATCGCTGTCGATCAGTGGCTCATCACTCTTGTAGTATTTATCTCGATCTGGCTTCACTCGCAACTGGAGTGGATGAACGAGATCAGTCACCGCCTGCTCAAGCAAAGTGAGAAACTTGGAAAAGACGCTGGCAATGATTGGGTGCAGCGCTGCATGTTTGACGGTGTTAGTTGTAAACTTAATGTATTAATAGTAAACATAAATATCTTAGAAAACGAGACCCGGTTCCTTCTTTTGTTATTGTGAAATCCGCCTCTTGTACCCGCCCTCTACGCTGATCTGATTTCCTGATCGATTAGTGTCGTTAGCGAGTCGGCTGCTAACAACAAATATAATCAAAGAGCGAAAAGGGTCGCTATTAGAGGAGAAGAAAGTACTTTTGTTTAAATACAATTAGAACAAAAACAAAATGCGGGAGAAAAAACCAACTTTTATAACAAAAATCATTGTCCTAATTATTTTGGCTCAGAGCTAAGTATTAGTTTACTGCGATAGTGCGCTCAGACACAATCAACAAAAATACTACAGCAATGCCCCCATCAAACCAATATCCCTAACTGGAAACAATTGCAAATACCACGTGTAAGCTTTTACAAAACAAATAGAAACCACCAAGTGCAAATGGGTTCATTCCGACGGCTTTCTGGCAACCTTCCGAAACAGTGTAGGGAGAAGGTTCTCTTGTCATAATGACATGAACGTCACTATTGAGAACCTCATGATTAGCAAGTGGGCCAACTCGCTGAACCGCAAACAATGGCTCGGCTCGTTGAGCCGTGGATAATGACTTAGTTCGTTGGGTCGCAAACAACAACTCGCAGCTTTGTCTGCCCACGGTTCAGCAGTTCAACATGTTTTTTTTTTCCTCATTCAGCCTTATTTTTTCTTTATTCTTTGTTTCCCCCCCCTTTTTTGCAGCACTACTATGACGACTATGACGACTATGATGACAATGATGACGGCAACAATGACGTAGATGCCATTAATGATGTAAATAAGATGTTGGGAAATGCTTTCTGTCACTGTTCTCACTCGCTCCTGTTTCGGTGGCCACCCCCTCCAAGTGTAGTATAAAATGCTTGCCTGTGGATGCCATTCCTTTTCTCTCTCTCTTCACAACACTATTATTTTCAAACAAAAACAGCAGCTCTTAACTAGTTTTTATTCTCAGTACCTCTACTAGTAATGGATGATATTACCAAGTGTCCTGTAATGCATGTAGTGAATTGGGATGTTCAATCGGATATTGCCCATAACCAGAATTGCACTGGAAAAACGTATAAGAAAGCTGGAGATGATTTGATGTCGGATTTAGGGGCAAGTCATACGTACTATACTAAAACATCTCTTTTCATTGTAAGCAGCGATAATAAGGTTGAGAGTAATATGACAAATTGTTCTATCAGTACTAATGCCATCAACATGCCTGTGTGTTTTATTTTTGCTCACGCGGATATGTTTGATGCAATGGTAGAGGATGCTGAAGTTTGTAAAGAGCCTCTCTACGTCTACTTTTGTCTTACAGCTAACGTAACCCAAAATAAAGGCGGAGCTTGCACCTTTACACCCTCTAGTTGCTAGCTTTAATATAACCACTCCTGACAGGTAATGTCAGTGCTTTCTGTCATGTCTTAAGCACGGGGCCAGACATGGATAGCCAGGTTGTTCTTTTTGTTATTATCAGGATCTATACATAGGTATACAAGTAGTTTTATGTTACGTGATAGTGGTTATAGCAGAATAGATTATTTGTGAAGAATATGTGAATAAAGATTTTATTTCTTGCTGAGGAGTATCTCCAGCTGGCACACATAGGGCACTGCCCTGCCTTCAAATACTTCTCCTGCACTACAACATTTGATAAAAACCTAATAACTACAAGTCCTCTGATGAGAACTCTTCCTTTATCGGATTAGGGCTTTCTGCACTCTCATATGCCAAAGCGCCGTCCTGCCTAATCTCAACAGAAGAACCAGCGCAAACGTGCAAACAGGCTTAAGTGTAGACAGGTGTTTAAAGCACGGCGTGGTCACCAGTGTCCTAACCAGGATGTGCCCCAGCAGCAGCAGCAGCAGCGTAAGGTATATCAGTGCTGCCCTTTGCACATGTCATTTACTCCAGGACATATCCACATTGATTCAATGATCTTGTACTCACACTTCCTGTTGAATGTTGAGGGCCTGCCTCTCCACGGGTCTGGAATGCACTTAGGCAGGTTTATTCCAAGACTATGACTATGCATACCAAGTCGATGCACCAAATCCACAAGAAGCATGGCCACGTAGCATGCGACTATCCATTCCACTGCAAGCTGAAGCTCAATGCATTCATCAACTAGCAGCAAGCCGACGAATGTCTCAAGTGCAACATAATCCGAAAGTTTGGCAATGATCTTATCATGGTCTGTGGGAACTGGTCCGCATTGATGGTTTGCAATCATGTACTTATTTGGGGTTGCAGCTGGTGCAAAAAGTTCAAGAAATTCGGCTTTCCGGCATACCTGTTTAATGAGTATCACACCTCCAAGATCCGTCACAATTGTGATGGCAAGCTTGAGAAGTTCAAGTGGATCCGGAACCTGCGGCCTTACCAACACCAGAGAAGCCCTCATATGCTGTGCCATGGTTTTTTGCAGTGTCAAATCTGTAGATATGAGCAAACCAATGGTGACAACAAGACTATCTCTGAGCCATGTGTATTCAACCGTGATATGGCTGCTGTGTCAAACTTCTGATGCATTGTCAAGTATTATATCAAGCATGGCGACGTACCTGAGGTGTTTTGGCATAACGAGCATAGGCGTGCTGCAGCAGAGGCAGAGGCAGAGGCAGAGGCAGAGGCAGAGGCAGAGGCAGAGGCAGAGGCAGAGGCAGCTGCTGCTTTGGCAGCTATGGCTACTACGACTGCTACAACAACTACAACTGCTAGAGGCTATGCAAGAGCTAGAGGCACTACAAGAGCTGCAAAAGCTAGAGGTGCAGCTAGGGCTACGACAGCCTGTGCCTGCAAGTACTTTTTTGATGATGCTACGTTCTACTTGCAGAAACAATTCGACCTCTGGTACTCTGCTGCCGGCCAAGCGCTCACGTAATGAATCTGCCTAAACAACCACCATGACTACCAATTAACAACAATATTTTTCTGATAGTGTTATCGCTCCGTGTAATATGCTAACCACTTTAGGTATGCAAACTAGGTCCTAGGTCCAACTGACGGTGGCCATCAATATGGAGGATTTTAAAGTGCATGCACCTCATTTGCACTGCTTGCTGTTTGACAGAGGGCAAAATCAAAGCTGTCTATACATTTTTTAACTAGCTATCAGGGTCTAATAATGCTAATACGATGAAGGGTTAAAAAAACTATGCATATCAACTACTTTGGCAAGTGTATTACTCCAAGTGCTAATTGTTATCTGCCTGAGCCGACTCTGCGATGAGTGGAACCAGCTTGCACGAGGGAACTAATATGCCATGAAGTGCCTGCGTCTGCTGGAATCGCTTATAGTCATTAATAAGCCAAATTCCCTCTGGCAATTGCTTCATGTCAATGTTGGCAAAGTTTGTCTTGCTGAGCATCACAAATTTGGGTGCCTTGTTAGCACTGCTAATAGCCATTTGCAGGGCAGTTGCAATCTTTGACAAGCTCTCGAATATGATTCTTGGCCCCTCTACATTGACAACAGTGGTATTAGTCACATCAGTCACTTTGCTTGACACAGACGGCATCTGCTTGGTCACATAAAGCTTGCTTAGTTCAGCAAGCAGTGATTCAATGCTGCCTGATGCATCTGCCAATAATACAAAGGACTGAACATCCACAATGCTCAGACTTGTGTGACCTTCAGAGTGCAAGGATCCGTACAAGGCAATCACTGTGCCTGGATACATTTCAAACTCTTCAGCTGTTGGCTGCCAGGTCTTGGCAGATGACATTTGCATGTCAAGTCGTGTGTAGCCCTGTGCAGTGTCTTCGTTGACATACTTGTCCCAGAATACAAGCAAGTCATCCTTGCTCAACTGCTTGAGATGCTCCATGTTTTCATTCCCCTTGTCAAACTTGTACTTGTCAGAGGTGATAGGACCCCACAGCTGGGAAAACTCTTCATCAATCGACTTTAGTTTCTCTTGCTTAACGCTGATTAGCAACTGCACTGACAGTTCAAACTCCTCTACAGTTAGTTCCTGCAGCTTCTGCCAGTATTGGCAAATAAACTGGTTGATGCGCTGAGTTACATATGCTGGATTACTTTCTCCCTCTATGATAAACTCGAGCATTGTCCTTCCGTTTTTGTTGGAATTCGATCCTGCCCCGACTCTGTAACCTAGCTGCTCAGAAGTCCTCAACTGTGCAAAGAACGCAGTATGAACCATATTCCTTAATATGTGAAGTATAACCCCATCTCAAGTATCATATACTGATCCGCAGTAGAACGTGCATACCACAGCACTGTTCAAGCACTTTTGGTCGCTAATTGGCACAATCTGGGTATAATATCCTGGTTCAATGTCAAGTATGCGATGAACATTAATTGAGGATCTTGAAGCCGGCTGGAACTGCAGAATATCTAGTACCTGGTTGCTGGCTTCAAGTGCCACTGACTGGTCATAGTTTCCAGACACTAGCATCTTCACATAGGCCTTGCTAAATAGCAGCTCAGTATGTTTCTGAAGCCCATCTAGAGTCATATCCTTTAGTGCTCCTTCCAGCATCTCCAGGTCAAATGCAGGAACCACATTGACAGCGCCCAATTGCCTGTAAAGAAGTGATAAAGGATTATTCTGCCTTTGGCTTTGAATCATCCGCTCAATCTTATCCCGGTAAATGGAGAACTGCTGGGCATCAACTTTGAAGGTCTTTAGCTTTTGCAGTACTGTCTTTAGCAGAGTTGGCAGTCCACTGCTAAACCCAGTTACATCAACATTGATTGAGCCTTCTCTTGCAGTCACATAAAAGTTATTGTTGGCCAGCAATGCGCTAAACAGCTGCTCTTGTAGTTCAGCCGATACTAGGCTGCAAAATAGAGTTGATAGCAAGTGGTTGACTGGCGAATTGTCCACATATTCGAAGCTAATGGTTAGGCCAATATGCCCATGAGGCGTAAAGAATTGGTCATCTTGCTTGAACCAAACTTCAAACTTGTCGTTCTTCCTGAGAAGCACAGGTTCCACTGCTGGTTTATCTACAGGAGTGACTGGCTTGGTAACCGACAAGCTTCCTGGTAAATAGATATTACGGCTAGGCAAGTGTAGCATCTTGGCAACGCTTGGGCTACACTTTACATCAGAAGTCAAGCGAGAAGGCAGATCGGCAATATGGTAGAGAACTCCGTAGTACTTTTCCTCTAGCTTGCACTCTACTGCTTTGTGCTCCTGCGCACCAATAAACAGGCGGTAGTTACTGGGGTTGAGGTAGCTTAGGCACTTTGAAATGAGGTCTGCATTGAATCCAGTATGTAGAGAGCCGTGGGACAGTACTTGATGTGGTGGTATATTTTGGCTAAGCCCTTCGCTTGAAAGGCTCACAGCGTAGTTCTCGGCATCCACTTTTTTCTTGAAATCAAACTCGGCTTTGCTAGTAAGTGCTAGCTCTTGATAGTACCACTCTTGAGGACCGCTCTCCACTAGCATGTTAATGTACCCAAATATGATGCTCACAATGGCTTCGTAGTTCTCCAGTCCTTCGGGCATGGCGGTAACACCAATAAAGCAAGTGCTGAAACCGTCATAAAGCAAGCCGTCAGAACCAGCAAAAATAGCAGTGGCCCAACCATTCTTGCGCAACACCGAGTAAATCGACCCTGGCTCCCTATGACCTATTAAAGTGCTAATATAATCAAAGGGCTTTTCTCCATATGTCGACTTGAGGTCTGGGAGGGAAAATTGCAATTCGAGCTCGTACTTTTCACGAACAGTCTTGTAGTGAATAAGCTTTCCTAGCTCGGCCTTGCCAATGGGGTGGCCATCAACCACAGGTCTAGTATTTCCCTTGCTTTTGACGTCAGAAAACTTTGACGCCACCCACTCAGATAGAACATCCAAGCTGTGGTTTCCAACCACTACTAGACGCATGACATCTGCTGAATAGTACTTGTGGTAGAACTTTATCAGCTCCTCGTGCAAGTCCAAGCCCAGTTCCTCAGCAGCACCCTTTAACGTCTCCGTGTTTCCTGCTGAGAACCAGGAAAAAGGGTGCTTAGTATTAGAAATGCTACTCATAAGTCGATAGAAGCGCCAGGAGTCAGATTGCAAATTTCCCTTGTGCTCTGAATCGACTGCATTGAGCTCACGGTCAACGCGGTCTTTATTGAACAGTGGCGAAATAAAGAACTGCGCAAACCGGTCAAGTGCGCCTTCCAAGGCACCATTTTCTACGGAGAAGTGATAGTTAGTTTCAGTGAACGACGTGTAAGCATTGTTTGAGCCCGAGTGGCTGGAAAGGTACACGTCATATTCTCCCTCATCAGGATACTTTTCAGTACCCTACATATCAATTGAGCATTAGTTAATAAAGAATGGTTAGTACATTTTGTCCCGTTTACAAGCTCTTCACAGTTAACACTCAGTACTTACCAGAAACAACATGTGCTCAAGAAAATGCGCAAGACCAAGTAGTTCGGCGGGGTTAGCATTTGAGCCAACATTAACGCTCAGCGAGGCAGCAGCCTCCTTGGCCTCTACATCTTGAACACAAAGTGCGGTGAGGTTGTTTGGCAGGCGAATAAGTCTGTACTGGTGCTGGTCATTGCCTGACTTTTCAATGTGACCAGTGTACTCTTCGTACAGCAATGAAGACTCGACTGTTAGCTTGGACTCAAAGCTAGTCCTCCAGTCAGCGGATTTGTAGTTGTTGAAGGCTTCCATTGGAAGAAGCTGAGGCGTTGGGCCATTTTCTTGGCCGGTGCGCACCAGAAAATAGCTTACAATGCAAAACACCGCAAGAAGAGCATAATGTAGCAGTCGTAACATTTTCAGAAATTGGAATAATAAAATAAATGTAGAGAAGAAGGCGCTTGTGCACTGTCTCGAGGAATTTTGTCTGTTTCAGAGAAATGCCATGCTCAACAGGTTCCCACTCAAAGCATTTTCTTCAAAGCGGCAGGACGCCAAAAGGATTCTTTCGAATTTCAAAGCAGCCTTTTGCTACTGACCAAGTCTTCTCCAAGAGCTTGTGTGCGTGTGCGGACGTGTCAGTGTCTACTTGCACCTCTAGTAATCTAATATTGAGAACGGATGCAGATCATTAAAGAATATAAGCTAGAAAAATAGAAAAGTTGCTTACTCGGCCATTTTAAAGGATTCAAAGCACTTCAAGTGTCTCCTGCCTTAATACATGACCCATCCACGCCAGCTCTAATTTTCTGTCATTTATGGAATGTGCAAAAAGTTAGTGATTATATCTGGGTTGCGTATCAGAAACTATTCTGGAACTCCACGAGGTAACTATAGTCTTTGACCCGAAGGAAGCAACGTCAAGGGTAGCTTGTTTTTCTAGATGCAAGCTCGATCTGAGCTGGCTTATGCTCGGCTTGGATGGTCACTGATCTGGTTGCCCTGCATCGTCTAGTAGAGCATATTGCAGCGTGCAATTTCCTGTCTTTGTTAGAGTTTCTTGAATCTGTAGTCACTGGCGACTAAATCTACAACTCCTGCCCTGCCTTTATAGCCGGCAGAGGATTAGCCAATATTCTGTACTCTGTTGCTCAGCCTGGTGTATTCGGCCGCTGCACTTCCAGTGAGAATAATAGTGGTGAAATAAATGTGGATTGTATACACGCACTGGGACTGCCAGACTCAATTGTAACAGATGATCCATACCTTCTTGGCCACTACTCACGAATCCAAAGATTGTGAGAGACAAAGACACTAATGAAATTGCCTGGTCATCGTCTTATACACCAGTTTTGCTTGTCACTGCCCTCCTTGCTCCATGCAGCTAAAGTCACTACCTAACCTTACCCAATCACTCTATCCTGGTCGATTGTTCAACCGGGCTGAACCCATGGTTGCATGCTATGGTCATGCAGTACTGTCAGGACGATTGCTCACCAGAAAAGAAATACATGCTAGCACCACATGATATTATTCTCTTGCTGTTATTGCCAAGGGCTGGAAGACTAACTCCAATCTCTCACCGGTGTTTATGCCGCGTCTCAGCATGATATGGCATTTGCCTTGGTCACAGAGAGTGCTGTAAAGCTTTAAAAATCTATTCCTAGCAATTCTTCTAAATAACGCGCCGCTATTGGCAATATACTACTTGTTAGGGGTGAATACGCACATCAACCTTCTTGGCCGGCTTTCTTGAATGGTTGCTATTTCCTGAGTGGGAAGCCAGGAAACCAGCTTTTAAGTTTTTTTTTTTTTTTTAGCAGTTTTGGACGTGTCGTTCTTAGCACTGCAATTTCTTTGTTCTCTTTTCTAATATTTATTAATACTAGGCAAGTGTTCTAGACAAATGTACTAAACAACAGTTGCCAACAAAGACCACATAGGTTACCAACAGCCTTTAGCTTCAATTAGTTCTTGCTGGCTTTTGGTATGATTGATAGATCAATAGTGGCAAACTGTCCCTCCAAGTTTGTGAGCAGCTCGGTCCACGCATTGTTATTGATGATGGTTGGGTCACTGCAATTCAACGAACCGTCTGCCTCCAAGTTATTTATCTTACATAATTTTATGGCATATGACTCGTCCACTTGACCATTAATTATTTTGGAAATCCTTACAAATGGCTCATCTTTGTCTGTATCTTCAGCGTTGAAATATAGAACAATTGGATACTTCAGCTCAACTTTACTAAGAAGGGCATATCCAAGAGGTGCCTCTCCCGCAATAACAAGATACATTCCTTGTTCAAAGTATGCTTTATGAGGTACCCTGACTAGAGTGCAACATATGTCTTTGCGTTCATTGACCGCACTCGTTGCATCTAGCTTATTGGTCAATATGTGTGGACCATGTTCACTATTGCTCAACCCACCTATTCTTACGTAGTTCATGGTTGAAATTCAAATTTGTATGCCGGGGTAGTTGCAGGTATGGAATGGAGAGTGTGAAATTGTTTGTAGTGTGTTGCAAGTATTTTGAGGAGGCAGCGCTTTCTCCTCACCTTTTATACCTCTTAAAACCGAAAATCCCACCTTTTTTCGTGGCAGCACCAGGGTGTATTTTTCTTAGGTAAGCTGGCACATTTGAAAGCACATTTTTCTGTCATTTGTTTCCACAGCATGCTTTCTCTTCCTGCTTGGCATCGTGGTTTTCTTTTGTGCAAAGGACCTGCCAACTTGGATGACGACTATTTACGTCATTGGAGGGCTTTTTTCAACATATTTTTTTTCCTCAAGACTTTAAATCTCGCTCCAACATTTTTGTCTTTCTTTTTTTGCTGCCTGTCAGCTTGGTTGGCAACAATTTACGTCAGAGGGCTTTTTTCAATTATTTTTCAAGTCTCACCCCCTTTTTTCTATGATGTCAGTCAATGGACAAAGCTCCCGCAGTTGAAACAATAAAGCAGCGATTGGGTGTGTCATTCAGCTTGCCAAAATTCAGAAAGCCGCTGACTGTCTTTTACATGTGGATTCAGGGTGGTCAGGTGTTCTTGCCTTGCCAAGAGCGAGTTTGTCTTGCTGAATTTTGCTTCCAATGTGCAGCATTACTTTAATGGCGCTCCATATTTTAGTTATTTCAAAGTGGTTGTGTATTCAGATCCACAGAGTAAAATATATGCTAAATAAGATAGAATGGTGTTAAAACTTGGACGACGAACGACTTGCCCTTGACCGCGTCATCATAGGAGAAGTAGTTGTAACGACCTTTCTTTTACGCTTCTTCAAAAGGTCAGTGCTCTGTTCAGCCCTCTCCGCAGTAGTAGACCCAGTTGTACGCAGTGTTACGAGTGCTTCCTTTTTGTGCTGTTCCACCACGCGCAAAAGTTCCGCCACAATGTCATCTTCATAGGCATCGCGCAAAACAAGTGGATCTTCTCCATCCGCTACTTTGGTCCCAGGACACTCTGGATGAGGGAATAGAATCCTGTGCATATCCACCGCCAGTTGACGCAATGGCCCCTCGTTAATCTTTTTTGCAACGCTGGTATAGAAGCTCCGCGCAGAGTCCATGTCTTCACGTTTTATTACGGCGGCAATGACTGCATTCCTTGAACCCCACCCCTTGATACGAGGATAGCCTGACTCTCCCTTAGGATACCTAGCTCGCTCCCCCTGGTTAATGCCAAACGTACCCAGCACGCAAATAATATACAGCATGCACTCCCAATTGTCGAGACTTTTGCTTTGGGTCTCAGCATACGCCCTGTCATCCGAGTTTAGTCGTGCAGCTATTGCTCGGCAATCCAAGGCGTGGATGGGCTGAAAGAGCATAATCTCTGGCGCCTCAACGGTGCTGCCACCAGCATAGGATGAATAGTCAAGCTCTCCAAGAACGCCATTTATGCCGTCCGCCGTCTCCTCGAACTGAATGGCTCGATCGCTGAGATTGCCGTGAATGATCCTACACTTGACGTATGCCGCATTGAGTGCTGTCATGGCATCGGCGATTGCAATAATGACTTGGCTCGGGTTGGCCGCCGCAGATATCATGGTCTCGTCCCACTGAAAAACCGTGCGCTTGTGCTGGCGAATATGGCCAATGTCCAGCAGTCCCTTAAAGGCTGAGTCGGTAGAGTCTGCAACGAGCGTGCCTCCTTGGCTAATGTACACAGGTCCAACGCCAGCAGAATACAAAAAGCTGCCGCCAAACTTGCTGGACTTGTTGAACACACCTTGTAAGGCTGTGTTGACTGAGTTTTCGCGCGTGTCATTAGTAGAGCCGCTGTTGGAAGTCGTCCACAAATCCTTGATCAAGAATTCCGGAGCATCTAGCCTCTCTGGACTGGTCGAAGCAACAAAGTATCTCGAATGACAGCCAAACAGATGATCTGCTGCCCCAACACACCGCTTGCTGTAGTACGTGTGCTTGTCTACTTGGCCTGTACTCTTGCCCATCTCATGGACGTCGATCTCGAGGTAGGGACCGCTACCGATGTCGCCAACAATGTATCTAATGGATGGGTCAAATCCAAGGCGATCGACGGAGCTCAACGACCAATCGACTAGTAGCGAGATAAATGCCAGGTGCCCCTCAGCGCTAGTAATATCCATCTCAGTTGATGCCCAGATATCGTCAGGACCAAAAACGTATGCGTGAATAATGCGAGAAAAGAACGTCAGCCCCCAGGCAAACCGACGGTTGTGCTGGTTGTAAAACAGTGCCATTGTGTTGGCTGTCAGTAGTTGCACTACTCTTTCAAGTCCATCTGAGTATGCCGCTACCGATATGCCAGCAACAATGTTGTGGTGTGCTGACGCCACCTGTGTCTCCACGCTGCTGCCGAGGGGAAACATACCACACTCGATGTGGGCAAAGGCTTTGCAGTCGCTGCATCCATCCGGATATATGTCGGTGTTATCGCTATCTGTGTCATTCTGGGCAATAGGCAAAATCAGTCGGCAGTTATCTGGCTTTAGAACCCCCGTCGCCCTCTCCCCGCCAATGCATGCCTTGACATGGTGCGCCACCAATAGGAGAAGTGCATCGCTACAAGGGGTAATTTTGTACGCTTTTAAATCATGTAGCTCTGAGTTATCGCTAGCATGGCTTCCCGTCCCCTACAACATTTCTATAGCCCACGCGTCCAGAATATTGATATCACGTCCTTCACCTTGAGCACTGCCAGCGTAGCTTAAACCCCAAGACTTGTTGTTACGTCCTTGGCAATAAGCCGCCTCAGAGAGGCAGGTCTCCAAATCCGCAGCAGAATTTTCTGCGAGTTCACGGGCCATCGTGCTGATAGCTGGGTCGCAAGGCATAGCCAGTTTGCTAACAGTGGCATAGTTGTGGCGCAAGGAGTTCTGAAGAAGCAACTCGACATTGTTAAAGCATTCTTCCAAAAACGTACTGAAGCTGAAGTTTTCTGCTGCCAGTATATGATGGTCTCCTTGACTACGTGAACTAGCTTCCCCTAAAGCAAGTATCTCTGAGCCCATTGCTTCTTCCGTCGAATGCACCGCTAAGCAATATGTTGCACCAAATGACCTTACTTTTGTTATTGTTATTTGTGAAGGAGGTTACCACTTTAGGCCAACACATTCTACAGTTCATTGTAGTGACTAAATATTAGCACGTAAAATAAATATTATGATTAAGGGGGACCCCCTTCTGTACTATATAAAGGCTCTGTCAGTATTGTTTACCATCCCAGCCTTTAAACAGAAGACGCTGCAATCGAGGCGCATATGGCTGGAATGCATCAGAAGCAATAATTTCCTCCATCGCCTTCATCAGTGGCTCGCGCTGGCAGCGGAACGTAGCGGTATGAGTAAAATTAGGGCATTTCAGCGCCAATAAAAGAACACACAATGCAGCTCTAGTGTATGCCTCGTAAGAATCGGGACACATAACATACCAGAACCGTAGTCGTTCACCCATTGGGGCATAGTTCGAGATTACGTGAGCCAAAAGCTCATCCTTGGAGATGGCATTGGGGAAATTGTCAATGGCTGGAGCCCGCGTGTGCAGATCTGCAAGTAGCGGGAGCGACTTGACCAAAGTGAAGACATCCCAAAGGTTGAATTTAAGGGACGACAGCTTGAGAACTTCAATACATGTATGAGCGCCAGGCAATGAGAGTGCGGGTATTATAGATCTACCAATGGAAGCTATATCGATTCGTCGCATATGCGCTCTAGTTCCAATACCGAGAACAAACTGTGTGTAGTCGATGGGAGTGGCAAACAAATCTGGTATGTCCCCTTCGTAATCCTCAATATTCACATATTGAAGCTTAGGATGACTGAGTGGGGTAAACACGTTGAATCCACGAAGCATAGAGACCACAGAATTGGTCAACTTCAAATTCAAGCACTTGAGTGTGCTCGCGTTGCCCCTAAAAACTACGTCGTCGCCAAACGGGTATTCAGTCAAGATCATCAATCGCTGAAGAATGGGGAATGGCACAACGTCACTAGAAACCACTCGGTCGTCGTCATCGTAATCTTCTCGCCAGCAAAGAAACAGTTTGAGCAAGCACGGGTACGTTACGTAGCTGCCGTCGGTGTTCCGAATGAGGCCACCTATGTTAACATATTCATCTTCCGAATCAATGTCCAGGGCCTGCAAGGTTGACGCATTCCGCCGCACTGACTGCAAAAAGCTCTCGTCACTGCTTAAACTTGTGTACGTGATATGCGTCAGGTTACAGATCGTATCCAAGTGCTGCCACACGGGAGTCGCACTGCCAACCTCGTAGTCGTAATTAACGCGGTCAGCTAGCTGGAAGAGTAGAGAGGCCAAGTAACCAACAAGACGATCAGCTGAGTCGGTCAGATAAAAGTCCTCGAGCCGCACTCTAACCTCGCGGACAATAGGCGCAAGCTGATCGACCCGCTCCACAAATGCCTTAATGTTAGCCTGGGCTCGCGGTAAATCAATCTCAGCGCTCTCGTCTACGTCGTCTAGCTCCTCTGTCACGAGTGTGAGTGCAAACTTGCGAACCAGCGGAAACGCACAGCCATCGTAGGGCACGTACGACAGTACCTCCAATGCCCTTCCCGAGTAGATGGCCCGTTCGTCAAGTTCAACCTTCAGTTCCTTGGCTAGGTGGTGCGTTGTATGGCCGAGGTACTTGTATGAAGCGCGATCATCGCCTGGACGTCTTGGCAATAAATCGTAAACACCGTTGGCACCTTGCGGGAAGATAGGAATATGTATCTTAAAGTAGTTGCAGTAGAGCGGGAGTGCGATAGCGCGAAGGTTGTGGCTAACCCACAGCAACGGTTTAAGTAGCGTTTTGTACTCTTGAGAGTCTGTCCAAACGTCATCAAACTTCATGCGGCTGCTGCCCACAACATGGTTGACTATGAGCTTTACAACGTGGAGCGGGAGGAGCTGTATGAGCGAGGGAGTAGGCATTGCTTTCGAATTGCGAGTGGGAAAATAAGGATAATAATAAAGAGAGGAAAAGAAGTAACAGAAGAGAGAAAGGAAAAGGCGATCACTCCCTTGTCAACTGTCCATGCCACTTGATTTTGCGCAACAGATCAGCGATTGTCTGTTAAAAATAAACAGTCGGAAAGTTACGCGCGTCGTAGGATAGCGCGCCAGCCCATGTGATCGGTCAAATGGTCTACATAATGTCACCACACATCTGCCGGATGTCCCAGACTCTCAACGCCCAAATGCCCCGCCGCCGATAGGAGCCGCCCGCCTACAAAGAGGCTCGACTCAGCGACACTAAGGGTAGCGGGCAAGGCGTACTTTCGTCTATGGAAACGGGCCATGAACAAGTCTATATAAGCATTAACCCGTCGGCATTCAGAGTTAGATTATTTTCTCACTTTTATATACGCTAATATCTATTATATATTCTATACGCTCTAAGCTCGCTACGCTCACTAAGTAACAATTGACAACTACTGGGCGGCTTCAACGCAAGAGCAGAACAAACCCAAGCCAGTACTCAAGGAAAAAAAAGCCAACAAGCCAATAAAACGGGGAAAGCGGGCAGTTGGCTAGAATCAGTCTAATTCATTGTCTTACGAGTGTTTGTTCAAAATAAATGATTACCAATATCCCAGACCAGCAAAAGCACACGCAACAATGGCGCAGCCGAGAGCGACAACAAACGGGCCAGAATTAGCTGGCGACCTTGTTCCCGAGGCAGCACTGTTCTTGGAGGTGCTCTGGGAGTCACTAGAGTCCGATGCGTTATCACTCTTTGATTCAGTTTCAGAAGACTCGGATTCAGGAGACAACGACGTTTGCAAACTTGTTTCGCTGTCTGAGGTCGCAGATGTCGTGGTCGAGCTACTGGGTCTCGATGTGCTCGTCGCGGTGGTTGAGGCTGTGCTACTGCGGGTCGGTTTTGAACTGGAGCTGCTACCACTGCTGGTGGCGTTACATAGAGGCATGAAGATGCCCGAGAAGCCCGTAGAGAGATAGTAGTCAAGAACGTAGCAGTTGTCGGGAGTCTTATCCCAGATATTAGTGCCAGACACTCTCTCGCCCGTGATCTGACACACTATTTGAACGTCATCGCCAAGTGAATACACTTTAACAATGTCGCCTTTTGTTGAAGGACCTGCGCGGCAGTTGAGGTTGGCCGAGTGGATAATGTCAAACGCCTCGCTGGCACTAAACAGTGCAAGAAGCGCCAAAGTCGTCGCACTATATCTCATCGCAGTAGAAAATAAATATTATGTAACGTAAAAAAGGGCGCAGGTAATAATGAACAACAAAGGGGAAAGAAAGGACCGCAATAACTTGGCTGCTTTAGTTTAGTGTAGTGGCTTTTTAGAAAAAAAAAAAAAACAAGCACAAACACGAGGCTGCATCCCACATGCAACAACATGCATGTCGATCCAAGCTAGTCAATCATTCTAAAGCAACGTATGCAAGATGTCATTATAAGGTACATGGAAAGATGCAACTACTCTGATTCTGGAACGTCCTATGCCTCTAGCACATGTACGCAACTAGTTTTTTTGTTTGGGAAATTGCTTGATTTTCAGCCCACCTAACCATGACACTAGCGCCACATTTACACCAAACGGTTCGGAGGTCTAAAAAACAGTGATTTGCTACTGAGAAAGAGTACAGGTATACACGCTCTGAGCTCTAGGTTCTAAAAAAAAGTTGGCCAACACATGTTGGTAATAAGAACCCTTTGGCCTTCTATTTGCGGAGAAAGTAAAGGCGTGAGAAGCGGGTGCTATGACCAGGAACGCCGCACTCGGGGTTTTGCGGAGCATCATCCCCCGCCCCCAAGTCCAGCGTCAAAAAAAGAGAACGCAGGGCAGACTAGATGCTCGCCACAGACGGGCTGAAAGAAAAAAAAACACTGCTTATCTCTCTTGCGATGCACGCACTATATTCATCGGCTTTAGATACACATTCCATTGTTTAAAATTTTTTTACTCTTGTGTCGACACAAGAGAACAAAAAAGTCATTGTTTAGAGCAAAAAATAATGGCTTGCTATTTGCCCAATAAGCATAGTGCTGGACACAAAAAAAAAAAAAGAAAGGCCATTGCTCATCTACTCACACGCCTCGATTACACGTTGTCGCTTTTTTGAGGCAAAACAAGGAGGGGGTGGAAAAGAAAGCCTCCCGAGATGCGCTCCGCTCTCAATCGAAAAGGCGAATAACGAGATGTGTCCGAGTGTTGGTATCTACAGCAAAAAAGTGTGTATAATGAACAACGGCAAGAGAAATCAGGGTCCCAACTTGAGAGGAGAATGTGGCGGGATTGAGCTTTTTGTACACGCATTTTTTTATAGTTGGGTGTTTTGATAGCAAAAAAAAGTGACCTGGAGAAGCCATGGAGTGGGGGCGGAGAAGCGAATATAAAATGGCAATAGCATCGCCAACTGTATAGACTGACTTTTTTTTAAATAGGTACTATTTCTCTATTTTTCGTGTTTTCTTTATAATTTTGTCTTTTTTTTTATAATTCCTGACCCTTTAATCTTGCTGTTTTATTTACATTACTGTCAACACACTCCGAATCTATAGTACATATGACGCTTCTTCAAGCGGCAGACTCGCACACCACGGTAGCAGATGGCATCGGTGGCCCTCAGATCAGCGCGTCGGTTAGCTCCAGTGGGTTGAGCTACAAGGTCGAAAAGCAGATAGTAGTTGGCTCGGGTCTAGATAGCCAGATAATAGAAATGGGGGACACGGGTGCAAACGACAGTGGCGGAAATGTGGCTGAAAAGGGCACAGCATCAGGAGCCAATAGCTTAGCTCCGAGTGTAGTGGCCAGCAGCCAGGGGTTTAACAAAGAAACAATCGAAAAAGGCCGACTGTACGTCATAGTAGCCGGACTATGCTTGTTATTTTTCGTATCGGCACTGGACACGACAATTCTAGCCACAGTGTATATCGACATATCCAATCAGTACGACGACATGACAAACGGTATTTGGATTATTACTAGCTACTTGCTGGCCACCACAGCTGTACAACCGATGTATGGAAAGTTTAGCGATATTTTGGGTCGTTTCGAATCGGTAGTAGTGTCCACGGTCATTTTCTGTATCGGTTCTGTTATGTGCGCGGCGTCACACTCGATGGCGATGCTGGTTGCTAGCCGTGCGATCCAGGGGATAGGCGGCGGAGGGATGATGACAATGGTTAGCGTGATAATGAGCGACGTGACATCGGAACGTGACCGCGGCAGATTCTCTGCATACTTGGCCGCCGCTTGGGGTGTTGCTTCTGCCGTGGGTCCGGTGATGGGTGGCGCTATAGTAGAGAACGCCAGCTGGCGAATCATATTCTGGATCAACTTGCCCGTTTGCATCCCGTCTATCATTGTGCTATACTTTGCTCTACGTATTCCTAGACCCGAGGGCTCACTGCGGGAGAAGATTAGCCGTATCGACTTTTTGGGATTACTAACGTTCCAGGCGTTTATCATCCCCATTATTATTGCCTTTGCTTGGGGTGGACAAGGGTATAAGTGGACGTCGGGTCGTGTGTTGGGTACTATTTGCGGCTCGGTGGCTATGGGTATTTTGTTTCTCTATATCGAGTGGAAAGTTGCCGTTGAACCTATTGTGCCACTGAGGCTATTCCGTGTACGTAATGTTGTTGCTTCCGGTATGTCGCATTTTGCATTGGGTGCTAGTATCTACGCGCCGTTAATGTTTATTCCGGCATGGGAGCTCTCCGTCAAGCGGTCGACCGAGACACAGGCCGGATTACATTTACTACCGTTGATGGGTACCATGGTAGTAGGTGCAGCAGCAGCCGGTGCCTGTATGCTGAGATTAGGACGGTTCCGCGAGCTAATCGTGACTGGTGGCTTTTTAATTGTCATTGGAAACTCGCTGCTGATCTTGTTGGACGCCAACTCTAATAACGGACAGCGTATTGGATTCCTGGCTATTACGGGCGCGGGTTTCGGATTCTGCGTTCAGACTATGCTCATGGGCGCTCAGTGTGCGGTCGCGGGTCTGGATATGGCTATTGTCACAACGCTGATGCTGTTTTTGCGTACGTTGGGCGGTATTTTTGCACTATCGGTACTTAGTTCGGTATTCAATAATCAGCTGCGTACTGCGGCTGATGAACTAGGAGCGCAGTATCCAAAGTATAGCCAGTTGATTCTCGATACGATTAACGATCAGTCTATTATAGGCAAGTCAACGGGGCTTCCAGAGGGAGTGCGTTTGGGGCTAACAGACATGTTTCAAAGCGCTCTGCATAAGGTGTTTCTTGGATTGACGGCTTTCTCTGCACTCATGGTAGTATCTACGCTGCTATTCAAGCATGTGAAGATGAATACCAGGAGAAAAAAGACGATAAAATGAATTACCACCCTCTTTTAAAATTTATTTTTTTATTACTTGCCTAATCTGTAATTTTTTAACTACGCCATTAAATAAAGTGGTAACATAATTTTTATGATAATAATTTTTACAATTAGTAAAGTAGTAAATATCAATACAAAAAAGTCTGGTATTGGATATTTGGTGAGCAGGATAAACTCAAGTAAGGAGAATAGCCACACATTTAGTAATTTTTCCGACAAAAAAAAGAGATAAGCATAGAGATATTTCTGTCATGGAAAAAATATTATAATTGTACTTCTTTACAGTAGTTAATTTATATATACTTTAATGACTATTCTAAAAGAAAATTCGGATAAAGATAGTGATAGTTTTAGGTTATCAGGAATGGATACTCCAAGCAATGACCGACCATTTGCTCATATTCTGCGACGTGGAACTGGATGCAGCGATATTCTAACTCCAAGTGTGCAAAAATATGTTAGAAATAGTCTATTAACAGACAAACAAAATAAAGAGCATATGGATATCGAAGTATACGCCTCTTTATCCTCCTCGAATGAAGCTCTTTTGGCAGATGACTCGACAACAGATGACATAGTCGATGAAGAGAACCGACTGAGCGGTAAACGTCTCTATTTGGCCTTGGCTGGCCTCGACGCACTATTGTTTATAGCAGCTTTGGACCTAACTATTATCGCCACCGTATATGTGGAAATAGCCAACAGTTTTAACGCACTCAGTCGAGCAGAATGGACAGTGACGTCATATATGTTGGCAGCGACTGCTATACAGCCATTATATGGAAAATTTAGTGATATCTTGGGACGTGCTGAAGCTATCATTGTAGCAGTACTACTTTTTATTATTGGATCTGTGCTTTGTGCCATGTCGCGGTCGATGAATATGCTAATAGCTAGTCGCGCTGTACAAGGTCTGGGTGGTGGTGGAATAATGAGTTTAATATTTGTCGTAGTGGCTGATGTATTGAGCGAGCGCGAAAGAGGTAAATACATTGGATTATTTACATGTACCTGGGGTCTGGCCTCGGCAATAGCACCAATGTTGGGTGGATTGATAGTTCAGAGAGCTGACTGGAGACTAATATTCTGGGCAAACTTACCATTTTGCGCAATAGCATTGGTATTAGTACTATTTTTTATGAGATTGCCAAGACCGTCAGGATCTTGGAAAGCCAAAGCGCGTAAAATTGATTTCTTGGGT
>JANBQS010000237.1:0-25016 GCA_027577415.1 Coemansia sp. RSA 922 | reverse complement strand
CCCAGCGCACAGGCGGCCGCAACCAGCTCAGGGCGTCCACCACGTCGTCAGGCCCCGAGACGTCCTGTAGTCTGTCGCTTCTTCCAGCAAGGCAATTCATGCCGAGCCGGCGATACCTGCACCTTTCTCCACATTGCCAGCACTAGCACAACTAGCAACGAAACCACTCCTGGCGCAACAGAGCAGCGTGGCCGGGGCGGGCGAGGTAAAGGCAGAGGAGGACGGGACAAGGGAGCCCAGCGCGGTGACTCAGTCCGCAAGACACAGATCGACGACTTGCTCAAGGCGCCAAAGTGGGTAGTAAAAAGACTGAGCTCTGAACGAGGCGAGTCGGCATTTGCTGTCGAGATGAGGCCCTCCGACCCCGACTTTCCATTCGACTTGACATGCCTGTACATGGCTCTAGTGGTACCTGCGAGCTATCCAACCAAGCGGACTTCGGACCCGATTCTCGAGGTACAGATTGCCAACAAGAGTATCCCTACTGGCGTGAAGCGCAATGTAGAGGTTGGCTTTGCCAAACATGTCAGAAAGACAGCACACGCTGCCATAGAGTCTGACAAGCCGGAGGACGTTCCTAGCCTCGAAGAGTATGTGGACTGGCTGGATCATAATCTCGAGTTGCTGATGCAGCAAAAGCCTGCACCGACGATAAAGTTCACCACGTTCTCTGGCCCCAGCAAGTCCAGCACAATAGCTGAACCAGACAGCCAAAGAAGCAGCGATACAAGCCAATTGCCGAATCGGGCCTCAGTTCCCTCGCCAAGCACCCCTCGCCCTCACACGGCACTGCGCCCTCCCGTACCAAGACCAGTACCTGAGCTCACAGACAGTATACTGAACCCAGCTTCCCCTTCAGTTGGAACTGACAGCGCCGAAGATCCTCGTCGAATTTCAGAACTTCGCCAGCTCGAGAGGCGCTTCCGCGGCAACTATACCGTAGTCAGCGACACTCCCAGCGGCGGGACAGCCATAAAGCTCGACATCACGCCTACCGATCCCGATATTCAGCCGCTAGACATTACGCAGATTACCAGTACCATTACTGTGGCGCGCTCATACCCAGACTCGCCACTAGCTAACTCTGGTGACGACTTGCCTCGGTTACCCGCAGTGACGCTGTCACTAGAAAGTGACACGATCTTGGGCCGCAAGGGTAAGCCCAGCAGCTGGCAGCCTGTGGGAGGGAGGCAAAAGTACCTGGACTTTGTTTGTCGACGCTTCGGCGAGCATGTGCTAGAGTCGCCAGGGCCTACGCTGTTGCACCATCTCAACTGGCTCGATCGTTGGCTAGTCAGCATGATCTCGGCTCCACCACCAGAGCAGCAGGCTCCTGTGCCACCTGTCCAAACGCGCCGGACTGTACCAACAGCGCAAGCAGCTGAGCCTGCTTCTCATTTACAGAAGCAGCCGCACTTGTATGACGACTCATCCTCTGCCAAGCCCTGGGTCAAAACCATTTCTGTCGACGAAGCTGGGCTTACTGCGGGCATGACTGAACTTGGACTTGCCGCAAACGACTCCGAATCAGACACTGACTCGCTCTCTGACTCTGACATTAGCCAAGATGGCGAGCACCTTGCGGAGGATGCCGAAGATGTCGGAGGATTCTCCAAGCCCGCACGTCGAGGCACCGAGATTCGCTTAGCAGAGACACAGCTAACCAACATCTCGCTTACTCATTGCAGTCAGCTAAATCTCACCGTACGCTGTGGGCGATGCAAGGGAGCGGTTGAGCTTCGCGGCATTTTGCCAACAACTAGAACTGGAAAGGACAACCAGCTTTGGAAGGCATGCGACTCGTGCTCGACGATTCTTGGAGTACGGTTCCGGCCAGACTGGATGTTTGTGGACTCGACGACGATGGGCTACCTTGATTGCTCGGGCTGCGCACCTACCGATCTGCTTCCCTCAAAGTTCTCACTATCGTGCGAGGCATGCGGAATGGCCGACGACGATGGTGTGGTAAACCCGCCTGCAGACACTGTGGCCACGGTTAGTATTGGCTCTACGACGACGCTCAACTGCCGGTCCTGCTATGCCAAAATGAGCATGAGCTTACAAGCACCGCAGTTTGTTCGCCTGATGGACGGTATTGCGCTGGGTGGCAGCGCAAGTGCAGCGCAAATATCAAGCGAAGTAGAGCGCACGCGCAAGGCCAAGGTCAATAAGCGCGAGGAACTGGCACGGCTGGGCGTTGTTCCCGGCCAACCGCTTCCCGACCATGGAGCTTGCAAGCATTTCCGCAAGAGTACTCGGTGGTTGCGCTTTCCTTGCTGTGGCAAAACATTCCCCTGTGTCACTTGCCACGACGAGAAGGAGGACCACGAGCATGAGTACGCGCAGATCATGCTCTGTGGTCACTGCTCCAAGGAGCAGCGTATATCCAAGGCTGAGCACTCAGGGCTTTGCATCAGTTGTGGAGCGCAGGTTATCAAAAGAGTCGATGGCAACCATGCGTTCTGGCAAGGCGGAACTGGCGTTCGTGATCGCACCAGGATGAGTCGCAAGGATACGCGCAAGTTCCAGGGGCTTGGCAAGACCGTTGCTGTAAAGAACGTCACTACGCCCAAGAAGTAAAAACTAGGAAACGCTTTGAAAGTTTTTTTTTATGTGGAGATTTCTGACAATAACTTCCTATTTGACTTTTTTTTTTTTTTTTGTAGTGCAATGCTTGTGGAATTTTTTTTGCCAGACTATGAAATTTCCTTCCACTTCCATTTTTTTAAAAAGGAACATCGGAGACAAGTAACCAGTATCTGTCAGCGATTACTTAAATTGGGCATAAACCATGCGCACATGTTGGAGTGATACTCTAAAGCTATGATGAATATATATTGAATTATTATTAAATGCAAAGAAGGAAAACCACACCAAAAAAACCTTACATGTTAAATTGGGCTAATGGCTGATCAGCTACCATTGACAAAGCCATCAATAGAGTTGCTCCAATGAACAGTTGATTGCAGCCATTATAATATGTCAACCCATTGGGCAAATGACAGCTTGCCTTTTTGAAATAAGCATTAGCCGAATCTACAACCTCCTTGAAAAACTGCTCATGTCCAATACGCTCAGCGTAACCTTTGAGTGCATCTTGATCAGCACTTTCAACAATATAAAACATATTGATGTCATTATTTGTCTCATCAAGCTCACCAATACACTTTTTAAGGGGTACAAACACAGTCTCCTGAATGACTACGAGGGTCTTGCCATCAAATTCCCTGTCATTCACCGATGCATCATTGAAGTTCCTTTCAACATTTTCGATCGACATGTAATCACCACGATCAATTGTGACCTTATTGTCCTCGAGCTTAACAGAATAACAATTAACCATCTTGAAAGTACTATTTGTAGCAACAGTTAATCAGTAGAAATATTTGGTAGGGAAAATATGTGTGGATGTCGTCTTGGAAGTGAAAGAGAGGGCAGCGGTTGCTTGGTTTATATAGCAGGGAAGGGGGCTTCTCTTCTTGCTGTGAGGATGGGCGGGGCGACGAATGTTGAACATCCAATTTTTTTAATGAGCAGCCGGAAGCAAGAAAATGTGACTCTTTGGCACAAAGAGTACGCAATAAGATACGATATTAATTTTTTTTTTTTTAGTTTCTGAATTGGATCTTTCCGAGTATGCAACTTGCTGTCTTTTCCAATGGACAGGTGGAAATGTATGTCGTTGTGTTGTCCTTTTTAAACTAGGTAAATATAAACCATGCTGCTATGAATCTTTTTGCGAAACGGATCATTTCCGCATAGGCAAAATGTTGTTAATAAACCGTTTGAGAAAGTGCTAGTGGTAGTTTATCATACTCTGTCACACCAATGTTTGGCATTTTGGTTCATGCCTTACCAGCTGTCTTGTCTCATAGTGTCATTACTTGCTCATAGTCGGCTAGGGCATGATTTTCCAAAGTCTCGAAATAAGGCGTTATCCAGATGACAATCCTCATACGCTGATAATCTCATATCATATCCTCCAGTGTTACATTTGTCAAAGCTATGGACAGGTCATCTCCACATTAGATATTAACAAGCCATAGGTCTACTTTGTTTAAATAGCCCAACGTTGCTTTCTTCAATAGCCGTAAGTGTGTGTAGCGCCCTTTGTGATAACTTTTGCATGCTTTTACACATGGTAGTCCACACAACACCTGCATATGCTGGTTGTTGACAGAGAATGCTCGTCATCGCTGCAATGGGAGAGTGGTGGTAGTTACACAGACAACAACCGCAGTGTTAAATTACCAAAAAAAATGTTAAAAAAAATATACAACTCCAGTGTTGTTTTTTGGGGGGTTTGGGGGGTTTGGTCGTGGCATTCATCATCACTTTTTAAATCACTCTGTGGGTGTTCGGTACACACTGACCGCGGGATTTTTTTTTTGAGGCTTCGAGAATCGAACCCCCGCCAGCAGGGTAAGGGGCCAACCAGTATTGTACATCACCCGCTATGCACATATGTGTCCGATTTGGACTACCTTGGCCTCTTACGAAAGGCTTGTTTCGCGGGGGGTATTTAAAGTATAGGAGCCACAACCTATTTAACAGGCTATTGGCCAAGTCTGTGCCACGTGTCTTGGGTATAATATTTTGCAGAGCTTGCCACACGCTGTCAATTTTATTACTATTGCCACAACTAGTGTCTTTAACGCTTGGATTGCCCTGGTCTCGTCTGCCACTTTACATACCAAGTCACCGCTATCTGACCATGGCAATGATAAGTGTAGTAGAAAAAGTCTAAAAATGATTCAATGCGCTGCTGTTTATTTCAAATAAAAGTTCATGGACAGGTCATCAAGTAGCAATTCATCCAGTTTACTCTCTACCTTGGTGTCTATCTCATTTGCCACGCTGTCTGAGAGTAGCATGCTGCTTTCTCAGCTACACAAACTGTCCAAGAGTCTAGGAGAACAGCAGTTGCGATGGCTGTTAGAGCACACTTGTGAAGAGATAGGAGATTGAGTTGGCATCCAGCAGCATAAGACAGCGCAAAATACAGAGCACAATGGCGCGAGACTATGGCGGGAGCAACCAGCGCGGACGGGAGATGAAATTAAATGAGACAGCGAGCGGCTTAGCTCAGTACAGCATACCTGGCTACGACAGGCTATATC
The DNA here is from genome assembly GCA_027577415.1 of Coemansia sp. RSA 922. NCBI lineage: Eukaryota > Fungi > Kickxellomycota > Kickxellomycetes > Kickxellales > Kickxellaceae > Coemansia > Coemansia sp. RSA 922. The sequence continues at coordinate 19,896 of JANBQS010000237.1, read as the reverse complement.
CGACCGCACTGAATGACATAAACCACTGCGGTATATTATCGGTGAACAGCAATTCGGCAAGACAAACATCATAGTGCAACCACCAGTGCTGATTCCGCGATGGGAGACCGAAGAGTGCATATTGTGACTAGCTGAGCTCATACACATACATACCGAAAATGTAATAGATATGCTGTTTCAGCAGGGCTTGGGAGCTTCACAGGCCATTGAACATACTTAAAGCGTGTATGGGTTCAGGATGTGTTGCTCAGGGACTGGGTTGCGAGCTGACTGACAACTCAGCGCGAATCTTGGGCGTGGACATGCCCGACGATTCTCTGGAATTAACAATGGATAAAATGGCTTACAACCAAATGCTACTGAGTAACCACATACACTTCCGCAAAGTAGATTTTCAACAACATAATGACCTCAATATCGCGTAAGACACTATTCCAACTAGATGGTTTGTTCTTACATGCTCTTTAGAATATAATTCACTAGTCTTACAATTAAATTTGTGATATAAAAGTGATATTGCTAACAAATGGTAGAGATACTTAGTACTTGCGCTCGCGGTACAGCTTCAACGACAAGCTGCTTACCATTACAGTCAAGCTACTAGCGATCATAAGCAGTCCAGCGATGACAGGCGGCAGACCGCGGTCAACAGCAGGGTACAGGATGCCTGCGGCAATAGGGATACACACGATATTGTACATGGATGCCCACACAAAGTTGAGCTTGACACGCCTAAACACTGTGCGCGACAGATCGAGGAAAGTGAGCAGCGAGTACAGCGATGGACGCATAAGCAGCGCAGGAGCAGTCTCCATTGCCGCAGCTGTGCCAGAGCCCACGGCAATACCGACATCAGCCTGCGCTAAAGCAGGCGCATCATTGACACCGTCGCCGACCATGGCTACTTTGGCATATGGGTGGTACTTGGTCTTTGAGGCCGAGGAGCGCCCAAAACGCGGTATCCATCTGGTCATCCTGCTGCCTAGCGGCTCGGCTGAAATGTCGGCGAGAGTGGCGGGGCGCTTACCAAAGTCCGGCGAGTTTACCATAGTATTATCGGCATGACCCGGCACCATCAACTGCAAGTCAGAAGTGCTGCTCTTGCCGCGCTGCTGCAAGGAGCGAACGACTTCGGATTTTTGCTCGGGAAGCACGCCGGCCATTACGTGGTCGATTCCTAGTTCTCGGGCTATGGCGTTGGCGGCAGCTGGGTGGTCGCCGGAAATCATCCACACCTCGATACCACGCTGCTTGAGCTTGCTGACTACATCGCGAGCCTCGGGCCGCACCTGGTCGGCAAGCGCAAATGCTGCAACAACGCTGCCAGATAGTGTCGGTGCAATGGGGACCAGCGCCACTGCAACCGGCGTATACCCGTTGTCGGACCACCTGGACCGCATCTCCAACGGAGTCGGCATGGCGCAGCCCTCGTCCTTGACCCACGAGTCCTTGCCTACCAGAATTCGAGCAGAAGTGGCCGTTGCGGGCCACCCAAGCGCAGTGACAAACTCGGCTGGGACTAGTACCGTCGCTTGCATGCCGCGGCCAGGCATCTCCTTATGCTCCAACAGCTGAGGTGACAAGGCGGTGTCGGCCTGGCGGTGCTCGCGAATATAGGCACAGATGGCAGCTGCCAGCGGATGACTGCTTTGAGATTCGAGCTCTTGAATACTGGCGTTGAGCCATGCCGAGAACCCAGCAGACCGCGCGTCTAGCGATTCGTCCATATAGCTGTCGACAACCGCTGGCTTGCCCATGGTCAGAGTGCCTGTCTTGTCAAAGGCAACGACGTCGATCTTGCTAGCAGCCTCCATAGTCGCGCCTCCACCCTTGACCAGAATACCAAAGCGAGCTGCCATGCCTGTGCCGACCATGATAGCCGTGGGCGCAGCGAGACCCAATGCACAAGGGCAAGCGATGACCAAGACGCTAACGGCGTTGAGCAAGGCAAATATACCATACGCCATGGGCTCTCGACCGTGCTCCTCGCCGTCCATACCACTATTGCCACCAAAGCCGCCCATTGCTTGCTTGGAGTCCAACCACTCCCGCTTGACACGACCAGCAGCTCCGGCAGCAATCCAGGCGATAAGCACAACTACGGAGGCCAGGATGACAAACGGCACAAAGCGCGAGGCAACTCGGTCAGCCACTTCCTGGATATGCGGCTTGCTGGACTGTGCCTCACGCACAAGCCTGACAATACGCGATAGAGTAGACGACTCGTTGATGGCGGTCGCGCGCATTTGGATACTCTGCGAGATGTTGAGCGTGCCGCCGGTGACAGCCGAGCCTTCGGACTTTACCACCGGAACTGACTCGCCCGTCAACAGTGATTCGTCAATGTCGGTTTGGCCACGAGTAATCACGCCGTCGCAAGGCACGCGCATGCCATTGTTGACCTGCAACAAGTCACCGAGCTGGATCTGTCGCGTGTTGATCGACTCCAATATCGGCGCTGCCTGATCAGGCTGCACGCGCACCAAGAGGGCTTCATCGGGCTGCATTTTTACAAGGGCCTCGACGGCGCTCACTGTACGGCCCTTGGCAATGGCCTCGAGCCAGCGTCCGAGCAAGACAAAGGTCATTAGGAATACAGCAGTCTCGAAAAACTGCTCGCCATCGCCCTTTTGCATCGTCACGCTGATAATAGAACCGACGTAGGCGGCGGTGGTACCCAAAGCGATGAGCACGTCCATGTTGGCTGTCTTGGCTCTGAACAACGACTTGAACGCGTGCTTGTAGAAATACGCGCCCAGTATTATTTGCGCCGCAGTAGCAATAAAGAAGATGCATATGACAGAGACCGAGTAGTGCTGGAAAACCTTGCGATGAAAGGCCTGGGCCGTCGGATTAGACCTAGGCAGCGCCATGTCAATAATCATGGATATGATCAGCATAGGTATCGAGAACAGCAGGGACCAGGCAAACCGAACCGCTGCCTTTTTGCGGTGCTTCTGGAGGTTCTGCAGGGCCATTGCCGACGGGTCTTTCGCAAATTCGCCATTCGCGTCAGGGCCCGTGTTCAGCGGCGAGGTCGGATAACCGGCACTACTTAGGGCATCGGCAATCTCGCGGACGCCAATATCGCGAGGTCGGTGCTTGACCATGGCCTGCGCGGTCAGCAACTGGACGTCGGCACTGATTACGCCAGGAAGTTCGGTTAGAAGAGCAGTAAGCGTAGCCACGCATGAGCCACACGTCATGCCCTCTACATTGAACCAAGAGTCCACTGGCTGTTCACCCGAGATAAGCGCCGCACTGTTGGCCGCATGCGAGCTTTGGTTACGGCGAGTGGCGCTGGATAGTACCGAAGCGTCAAACCCCATTTCCTCGATCGCGGCGCGCAGCATATCGGTTGTCACAAGCTGGCCAGCGTGGCAGATGGTTGCTTGAGCCGTCATCAGGTCGACCTTGATGCTGGATACTCCGTCCAAGCTAGAGATATGTCGCTCAATTCCATTTACACACGAGGCACAGGTCATGCCAGAGACGCTTAGAATAGTCTCCGTCTCCTCGGGGACAGTGTCGCCATGTATGCTAGCGCCATCGTGAGAAATCTGTGACGGAGTGTGCAGCGCCGTGCTGTCGCTGCTAAAGCGGCCATTGTGCGCAAACGCTGGCGAGGAAGGCATAATGTGCGCAACAGAAAAAAAAGACGGGAGTAATGCGTAAAATGGCGCAATATGAGAAAAAGAAGATGTCTCCACAAATGTCAACCAGTGCCTTGGCTATATCGAATAAGTGAGACCTTGATGTCGACGACGGGAAATTTGTCCTAGTAGATGGCAAAAAAAAAATGACGTTGATGGAATAGTCTTTTTTAGTAGAGATACAATAGCATTAGGTGGTATTTTGTGCGCAGCAAGCCAGGGTAGAAATCATTGACTTTTAGGCAGAGAACTAGCGGGTAGGATATCTTGGAGGCGTTGTATAAACCACCCCTCTCTCTTCGAGGGCAGTCTTGACAAGCAGAAAGAGGCATTAGTCCAGCCCTGTTTTTTCTTTAATGCCAAGACATGGCGAATGTAAACGTATGTGGATTAGACAAAGGATTGTGAGTGCAAGCACTGAGAAACAGGAAAAAAGTGGCTCAAAATAACATCTGACCAAACAAAAGAAAAATGGCCGAACTAAAAGAGAACATCAAGCGGGGAAACTACGAGTCAGGGTTATAAGGAGTCAAAACAGAAGAGAGGAAAGCGTTCAATGTGGCTGCCAAAAAGTGTCCTCTCCCCAATAGCCGTTGCTTGATATGCATGGACAACATTGGCAAATGCGTGGTTAACGAATCCTAGTAGATATTTACTCACCTTTTTAAGTTAAAGGCGTTGTTGTGGATTGAATAGAAAAAAAGTACGGTGGTGTGAAGGGTTTACATAAAAAAAAATTTGTTAGAAAAGTAGTGGACGATAGCTGGCGCCAGCCAGGCTTTTTATAAGAAGCTTTCGGCGGCTGCATCGGGCTTTGTCAAAGCCCGCCAAAAAAAAGAACTACAATGTGCCAGAAAAGAGAGCTACATCAGCCCTTTTCCGGCTAGTGAGTGATTTTCGCCATAGTGGAAGGAATGCAGAAGGATGCTTTGGCCCCGTGCTAATTAAGGAAGCGTGACTTGGTGCGGCGATATTCCCTCACCCCAAGTGATTGTCATAGTATTAGATCCTTTCGCAAATCGCTACAAGATAAAAAAAAGAAAATATATTATTTTGTCATCTTCTGTTTCTTCTGCAGAATACAGAAACCATCAGAAACATCGACAGGCTAGACAGCAGCACGCCAATAAAACTCATAAAGAACATTACGTCGGACGAGGCAGGCAAGGTCACCACAGAGCCAGAGACCACAGTACTAGTGACCGTGACCACTGGCAGTGGCATCACAGAAGACGCTGCCTCGTCCGTTTCGTCAAACCCGCAACTTCAAATAGCTAGCCACGAAAGAGCGCAACAGCAGGCTCATATCCCCCACAACGCCCTGGTCAAGTGCCGTGGCGTCGTCCTGCATAGTGTGCCACACTTTGGGGAACGGCACCGAGATAAGGTGGAGCACGGGAACATTGCGCTCCACAAACGGCACATGGTCGTCCTCCACACGACCCGCACCAGCCGGAACCCTGGTATTCAGATACGTGCGCGACATATGGCCAGCCTTGTGCAGCCTATTCTCGAGCTTGCTGAGCTGCGTGAACAGATCGCCAGTCGGCAACTCCAGGGCGATAAACGAGGTATTGGTCGCACCTATGAGATCCAAAAGCACCATGAGCTCAACGCGGTCAAGTTCCGGCTTATGCTTCGTGGCACCACTCAGTGCTGCCACCGTAGCCGAATCCGGATTGTGCTCCCAGAGCCCAGCCAGATGCTTGGATCCGTAGATAGAGTCCTTGTCAGTCCACTCCTCGTAGGCTTCTTCGCCATCAAAGAAGATAAACTGCAGGCTGATGTCATCCCTATCTTGCTCAATTTTATCCGCCAGCCCCTTGGCAACGTCCAGCATGAGCGCCACAGGAACGGCCGAATCCGTAGCACCAACAAACTCTCCGCCCTCCAGCACCTTGCTCTCATAGTGCGCGGCCAGCACGAGACGCTTAGCTGCCGCCGGGTTCTTGGTCGCAATGATATTGGCCATTGGCACTTTGCCTACGGGCGTCGTGGCGGTGAAATTGTCCCACGAGATCACATAGTCCAGACTGCTCATGATGTCGACAATGAGGTTCTGCGTTGCAATGTATCCTGGGGATCCAATCTGCCTGGGAACTAAGACCGGAGCTAAAAGTTCGCCCTTGGCGATATCTAGCCATTCGCGCTGTTTTTGGGAGTTGCTAGCTAGACGCTTAAGTTGTATGTTGCTGAGTGAGTTGGAGAACTGCGGGTTGGTGAACGCGCGTACTGATAGCTCGTCTTGAAGCGATGCACGAGCCACGGTTGCTAGTAAAAACAAAGCACCCAGTGCTGTTACCGCTTTTGAAGTGTGTAGTGCAAAGCAAGGCTTCATTTCTGTTGCTGTATAGACAATTCCAAAAAATAAACAAGAAATAAGAAAATGAAAGCAAAGAAGAAAGTTGTTGCTTCCTCCTTTCCAACAAGGTCTAAGCCATTGTACCGGGGACCACTCTTCATCAATTGTGCAATTGCACACGAGGGGTGGTGTCTCGTCTCACATCCCCGCATGCAAATCCCGATCAAGAACACCCGCCATAATAACGGGTGAACCGAGTTTTTGGCGCCAAGCCTTGACAAGCAATTGAACCTTTTTTTTTTTTTGCGGAATCGGCACCTTATCTATTTTATTGTTACAATGGCCTCTTCAAGCGACAAGGCAGAGACGCACCAGCAAAAGTACATGGCGATGGACGCCGAGGAACGCGGCCTATTCAACACGTGGCGTCGTGCAATATCCGAGTACACGGGTCTAGGGCTCACACCCTTGCAACAAGAATCGCGAGCCACCACAGCAGCATTCAACAAAGACTTGTCAGACTGCAAGCGGTGCGAGAAATGGCGCAACGATCTGATGCAAACCAGTCCGCTCGTAATATTCATGGCCGAAAACCTCAGAAAATCTGGATTCACCCCAGACCACAAAAACATGCCCTGCATGAAATGCGACGAGATGCGTAGCGGTGGATACTCCAGCGACGGCGTAATCCAGCTGTGCTACAATAGGATACGCGGAAAGGGCCATTTGGAGACGACGATGGCTCATGAAATGGTACACGCTTACGATGATAAGAACTTTAATCTTGATTGGTATAATCTCGAACACCACGCCTGCACGGAGATTAGGGCCGCAAGCCTGAGTGGAGATTGTACGTGGTTCCAAGAGATGATGCGCGGCAATCTGGGCTTTCTCAAGCACCACCAGGTGTGCGTCAAACGCAGAGCCGTCCTATCGCTGCTAGCCAATCCCAGCTGCAAGTCCACCAAGCACGCAGAGGCAGCTGTCAACAAGGTATTCAAGAGCTGTTTCACTGATACTCGTCCATTTGACGAGATCTATTAACCACAATATATAAAGTACACGAGATACAAAAAAATAATAATAATACTTATTAGAGCTTTGGCTCAGCATCGGCGGATGATCCAAAGGGCCGAAGCATGGGGCTAACCGCGGATGCCGCCAGCATCATAGTCATGCTAGGCTGGGCATCGCGAGTCGAGAGCTCCGGCATAGCAAACAAGGCCAGATCCTCGTCGTCCTCCAGCCACCCGAACGCATAGATGCTATCCGCAGCATCCGCAGCACTAGTTCCTCCTGACACCACACGCCCGCCCACAGACTTGCGCCCAGCGAGTCCTGAGCGCGCCAGCGACGTCGGAGAGCCAGCAGGCATATTGGAGTAACTGTCCGTAGCGGCAGTAGAGAGATCAGAAGCCTGGCTCGACAAGTCCTCCGACGCACCCAACAGTGACGGCGGCAGGCGGCGTTCACGAGTAGAAGGCGTGCGATAAATGTTGGCGGGGCCTCCCATGCCAGCCATCGAAACCAAGCGCGAGCCCAGGGGCGTAGGCGGCGGCGGCGGCGGCAGAGTATGCTGTGTGAGTAGTGTGGAGTTGACAAGCGCCCTCCTCTGCCTACTAGACTTGATTGCAGTAAGCGCTAAGGCCGACATACCGCCGCCCATCATGCCATCTTGCGCCCCAATATCTCTGCGATGACTGGACGCTAGTGCGCGCGAGCGACGGAAGATGTTGACGGGGATACGGTCCCATCTAGCAAACGGATCTGGGCCAACACTCTGTCCACTCAAAGCCGAGTGTTGCGAGATATCGAGGGCTGAGGAACCAATGCCCAGCATAGAGGCGTCGACTGGTGTCGAAGGCGGCGATTTTATAAGCAGCGCCTCGGTGTCGACTAGCTGATCCATGGCCAGCAGCCAGTCATCGTCGTCGCTAGCAGTATTGACGGCATGGTGGACATTGCCACGCAGCGGCGTGGCCTGCATAGGCGTGCCCACACCCATGGCCAGCGTGAGAGAGTCGGAATGGCGCGGCCGTGGCGTGGCTGGATCAGTGGCGAACAGCGAGCTTATATCAAATGCAGCAGCTTCTAGCTCCAGGTCACCACGCCTCCGCTTATCCATGCCATCAGCGGCCAATTCAGAGGCACTATCGTCTAACTTGCGCTTGAGCATACCCATGCCACTGGCGTCGGCCGCCCACATATCAATAGGCAAGCCAGCAGACCCTTGCTCAACAAGGGCATTCAAGGCAGCGTTGACCTCGGCCAACGATATCACGGGAGGCGGCACGTCAGAGAATAGAGCGGCAGCGACAGAGTCAACGTCAGTAGAAATGGACTCAGGAGACTCCTCAGTACCGCTGAGCGAGCGGTGTCGCGGCTGAGCAGCAGCAGCAACGGGAGTCGAGACGCTGATCGACGACGTGCGTCTGGCTGACAAAGAGATGGACGACAGGGGTTTGTAGAACGACGAGTTTGACAGCTGCGACGACAAAAACCCGCCCGCAGCAGGCTGAGGCAGCTTGGTCTCAGACGCGTCCTTGCTCTCGACCGCAGTCAACTCTGCCGCCGCTGCCGTCGTAGTCTCGTCGTCACTGCCGATGGTGAAGGCGCTCATGCGCGCGGTGGTAGAGCTGGCCGTAGGCGGCGCAGAGTCGCAGCTCATACTGCTCTCGGCAAACACCGACAGCCCGGGGATGGCAAGCACGTCTCCGCGCTCAGAGGCCTCCGCTTCAGCCTGCGCCTGGGCTTGAGCAGCAGCCAGCGCAACGCTGGGCGACCGAGCCTCGTTGAGGTCCTTGGGAAGCACATACGAGACAGCCGGCGGTATAGACCCGTCGAGGTACGCTGCTGCTGCGGCTGCTGCGGCGGCAGCAGCGCGCCATCCTGAGGCGACAAAGGGCGTGTGCGTTCCGGTAGCCATACGCGAGGCCGTAGTAGCACTCGATTTTATAGACACAATGCCGTCGATAGGGTCAGCCTCGCCGTTGGCATTCATCGAGGCAGTAATGGTCGTGGTGGGCGGCTCCTTATCCAAGACATGGGCGCCAGAGGCTGCAGCAGCCACGGCAGCGGCGGCTGCGGCATCTTCCTTGGAGTAGCCCTGCTGCTCCATGCTGAGGGCGACGCCCAGAGCCAGCGACGCGCTATCGAGATCAAGCTCTGACGGATACATATCTTCGTCCTCCATATCCATAAAGGCGCGCCGAGTATAAAACTCGCCCGACGAGTCGCTGGAATACAGGTCGCTGTGATTCTCGTCGTCCTCGGGGAGCCGGAGCCGGCCGAGATTGGATTCGCTGAGGCAAGAAGAGCCACTGGAAGAGTCGCTGTCCCACCGGCGGCGCACTTCGGTAGCCCAGCCAGCCATCAGGTCGTCAGAGAGGTTGGCGCGGCTGTCGCTGTCAGACTGATACGTAAAAGTTATCTCACCATCGATATCCGATACGTCAGAGCCGTCCAAGAGCGCTGGAGACGACGAGCAGTCCTGGATGACACTGCGCACGGCGCGTAGCTGCTCCAGGTGCATCACCAGCAGCGCGTCCTCACGCTCATCTCCGGACTCGACATACTCTGCCAGCGCCCGCTCCTCGGCCGTCAGTGGCGCTCGGAACTCCAGCTCTTGGTCTGACTCTGACGACGACCCATCCGATCCCAAGCTCGACAGCCCCGCCATAGACTCGGAGTCCGACTCTGCGAATCCAAACGCAGGTTGGTCGCTGCGCACGGCCCGCACCCTTCGCCGCTGCTGCTGCCGCCGCACTCGTAGCCGACCGCCACCGACGCTCTCGGCGTCACTCTCATCGCCACTATCAACGTCACTGCCACTGCTGCCGCGGATCACCGCCAGCCGAACATCATCCAGGTCGCTGAGACTCGATGACGAGAGGTCGCTCTCGCGCATATGCTTCAAGTACGCCTCCTCCTCCTCTTCAATGTCCTCGTCGTCGTCGTCGTTGCCCATCGCAATGCTAGAGTCGCTCCATGCGCCACGCCGCATGCGGCTAGGCAGATCGAACTCAGTCTCGCTTGGGTACCCGCCACTCGTATCGCTGGTGACGTCCGTGATGTTGATGAGCTCGTCATCGCTGATTTTTAGTGGCGATACCCCACGCTTGACTGGCGCTCGGTATCCACGTCCCCGGATAACTTCGGCGTCCACCTCAAACACTCTGGGCTCGACATCGGCCGCCAGTACTCGAGGCCCAGCGTTCTTCTTTGCTGGCCGCCCGCGCCGTGGCGGAGGTGCCTTGACCTTTGCCATGTTGATGGGCTTGGTGGACGACGTCACGCCAGGCTGCACATGCCACGTCGTCTTGGCCCGAGGCGTAGGAATGACCGGAGTAGCCACACTCGCTGGGAATGCCGCCTGCCGCTCCACTGGCTTATCGTCTACCTGCCAGTGCGATCCACTGCTCACAAACATGTCGTCGTCGCCATCATCCGAGCTGCTAACCAGGGCTTCTAGGTCCTCAGCATCATGGCCAAAGTACAGCTCCTCTTCCTCGACCTTGCCTGTCGGCGGCGCACTATCCATAGCGTTGACCAAGCGAGATATTAGACTCTTTTCAGAGTTTTTGCCCTTTTTAGCCCTTGGTTTACCCGCCGCTTTGGTCTTTGTTGTTCGCGCCTTGATGATGCCGCTCTCAGCTTTGCCCACCGGTTTTTTGACTACACGAGCTCCGCGCTTAGCCGCTGTATCAGGCGATAAGGAGGCACCGATGTTACTGGTTGTGTGTTTAGATATCTGTGAGAATAACGGCATAGGTGGTCCCTCTTCATCTCCGCCGCCAGCTCCCCCTGTTTGCCCGCCACCTCTGCATGTACACTCGTCCTCGCAAATAGGGCAAATGTCGTCCTCATCCATAGCTCCCGCCGCATTCATAAACGCCGCCAATGCTACAATAGTGCCCGTAGCAGTAACAAGCTCTATGACGTTAGCCCGCATTATCCGAATACACATAAAATCCAGGTGTAGTGGATAAAGAGGCATCTAGCATAAACATCACTTACCTGCTTGGTTGGCCATAGGCAATGGCGTCACATCTGCGTTGTTCGACTCTACCGACAGCGTCTCGGTTTTGGGAATCGGATCGACAACAGCAGCTGTTTGCGCCTTTTTGCTGCGTTTCGGAGTAGCAGCCACGAGTGGTGCTACTTTGCTGCCAACTCCTAGAATAGTCCCCGGTGTTCGCCGTTTGCGTGGGTGTTGCCGCAAACACGCGTCGCATACATACAAGGTCTTTGTACTGCGGATGGTACTACTTTCCACATCGACACACGATCCGTGAAACGACTCCTTGCAATCAGTGCAAGCCAGCATCGGCTCGCCAGGAGTAGCAGGCCGGCGACAAAAACAGTACACAGGACGAGGGCCCACAGCACTAGCCATGTCAGAAATATCATCCAGCGTGTCGCTAGTGGGCTCCAATTCTGGATCGAGCTGCCCCGGCCCACGCCGTCCGCCCTTGCTGCCTCGAGGCTTAACAATAAACGACCCTGCCGTTCCCCGCACGACGTCGCCATCACCAAGAATATCACTCGCCTTATCCGTCTCGCCTTCCAAGAATGCCGCAGCCCCAGCTGCGGGAATTTTGCCATCCTTACGTGCCCCGCCGCGATGTGCTGTGCTGACCGACCCTGGTGGTTTTTTGCCTGGTCCTTGCCGCTTGGGCTCCTTCCCCGAGTATGCGCCTTGGATAGGTGGTGGTGGTGACTGTGACGGCCCCCGTCCTAACCGCGAACATGTCTGGGGTCTATTACTCGTGTCGTTGTTACCATGGACTGCTCCCGCGGAGCTCTCGGCGTCTGTGCTGATTCGGCTTCCAGACAACGTCCTTGATATTGTTGGAGCCGACGGGTGAGGAAACTTTGTCTTTGACATGCTTTTCCCTCTTTGTTGCTTCTCTGTAGAGAAATGCAGAACTTGTCCTTCCCCTTGTATAAAACAAAAAAAGTGAATGCGCGTGTAGAGTAAACAAAAAAAATAACAAGCCGATAGTAACGAATGCAGCTTTTGAATGTATATTTAATAGTTATATTAGAGTTGACAAGAGTACTAAACGTTGGTTGAATACACCATTGAAGGCAGCACAAAAAAAAAAATTATTTTTGCCCCCAAGCCTATCAGGCTGTGGTGATCTAGATCAAGGACATTGGCGTTTGGGGTGGGGAGGACGAGGGCTAGCCAACGTTTTTTGTCACGGTCTGGGCTTAATTAATCGTCTCTGCAGTAATTCGCTTTCATTTTACTACTCAGGATATGCCCATGTCATAGAGGAGCGATCCCACTCTTCCCACTCTATTTCCTGCAGCCGCTTTTTATGTTTGTTGTAAACCGGCAAATTGGATACTAGATTGTAGGCAGGCTCGAAAAATACTGGAGACGACCCCCACTTGACCACAGACAAGCTTGGACACAGCAATCCCAGTATTAGTCCCAAATGAATAGTCCTTTTCTGATCCGAGCTTGTTTCAATAACAAATGTGCTTAGTTTGGAATTGGGAATATTGTGCATCTTGCGAAGCTCTGCCAAATTGTTGCTAGCCTGTTCACAGTCCAGAGTATACTTCAACTCTGGTAGCTGCAATAGCAGACATATTAGGCTAGGAGTGTGCTTTAGAATATCTATGATTTCCAACATTGACAAATCAAGCTGGCAAATCTCAAGGCAAACTAGATGGCGGGCTGCGCTAGAACTACATAGCTTGGTTATCAGAATATCCTTGTTTAAGCTGTACGCCGGTACAAGCTTCAAGTACTGCACATTCGGTGCACTATCAGTGGCAAACCATGTTATACTATGCTCATGTTCCGGGACGGCTGCCTCGCCAATATAGTATAAATCAATAATCAACTGTTTTGCTTTTGGAAACGTCAACTGTGCATTGCCCTCGTTAAAAGGAATAGAAGAGTAATCATTGACTAGAAACAGGGCGCGTATATATTCAAGGGTCTGGCTGTTGCCTCTAAACAATATATCATTCCCGATGCAGCCCAGTTCAGCTATTTCTAAGCTAGTAAGTGCTGGAAATGGCACACCCTCAAGCTGTAGCCTAGGCCCTGTATGCCTAAGACCATGATACCACAAAATCAACTTTTTAAGGTTTGGATACTGAATAGACGCCTCATCACTATCTATAACAAGACTCTTAAATAAGTACTGGTCCTTGAATTCAACATACAGCTTGATCAAAGAGCTACTATTGATGCGTATAAGCTGCCTAAACAAGTCCGAATCGTTACATTCATAGTATGTAATTGCTGTCAAGTTGGTAATGGCAGGTAGGTTATCCAGTGCTAAATCGCACCCAAATAGTCTGTAACTAATTTCTTTTCTGCTAACAAGTAGTGAGGCTATTAGCTGATCTTGTCCATTTAGCACCACTTGTGTTTCCTGCGAATAGCTTCCATTGTTTTCTAATTGGCATACACTTGCATTGGGAAACAGCTGATTTAGCTTTTCAACAAACAACGCAGCGTTGGTGTTGGACTCTGTCTCGTCTGGTAAGACAATATTACCATCAACTAATATGTGGATAGTGATACACTTGACGTTCTCAAATGTCTCATTGCTGAATGTCGGCGAATCCATGACATAAAATGCCGTTCCATCCATTAGGTCGCTGTATTTGACATGTATGTCAACAGCCTTGGTATATTTCTGCGCGCCATTGTCAATGACATATTCAAGCGACTTCACATATTTCATCTGAAAGGAACGAGAAATTGCGCTTGCATCGATATCCAATAGGGCAAGTGTGCATAGATAGGGAAGACATGAGCTTCTCCATCGAGAAGATATTGCAGAGTATTTTATCACTTGCGGGAGACTGATAAACCCGCCTGTCCAATCAAAAATATGTCGTCTCCTATCGTATATTCCACGGTGTGCAATTCGTCTAATTAAGTGGTCTGGTAGCTCGTCCAATCTAGACATTGTAGTATGGCTGGCACCAATAGGGAGAGGATAATATTAACACAGGTTACAGAAATGCATGTAAAAAAGTATAACAGTTTTAAGAAAGTATGGAAAAGAAGAAGACCAGTTCTATTCAATGTGAGAGGCAAAGCTGAGTAGGTGTTTCTTTGGGTGATTGTTTTTTTTCAAAGGACAGCTCGCCTAAGACTTTACATGATGACAGTTAAAAGGGAAAAAGCGCGACTCAAAGGCCTCCCCAATCAATGTTAAAAGCACAAAGACACCGCTTTTGCTATTTCACTTGAACATGAATACACATTAGCTCTAGGAAAACAAAACAAATATCTAAAGTACATGTGGTTTGCTAAACCGAGTTGGCGCTTGTGGTGGAGACATGAGTAGGACCAGGTTTTGCCATGGGCCTCTATCGTAGCGGTTCTTGACCTGACTCAAACAAGTTACCAGCGTTTTGGCTCGCACATCAGCCTCATGAAACGGTAATTCTTTCACTTGATTCTATAGCACTTCACTGTACTTTTAGGCCGCAAGCATGGCATTGGCAAATCTATATTTCACAACTATTTTTGACTATTTATTCACCATATTGGCCAAGGGGGGCAAGCCAACGTTTTGTCATGACCCGGGCTAAATTAATAGCCATGCAGTAACGTGTGCTTAGTGTTGGGGACGTACCAATGTCCCAAACGAATGATCAATTTCTACCCACTCTATTTCCTGAAACCGCTTTTTGTGCATGCTGTAAACGGGTAAATTGGATATGTAATTGTAGGCAGGCTCGAAAAACTTTGATGATCTCCACTTGACCACAGACAAGTTTGGACACAGTAAGCCAAGTATTAGTCCCAAATGGATAGACCTTTCTTGGTCCCAAATTTCTACCGAAATAAACGTGCTTAGTCTGGAATAGGGAATACTGTGCATGTTGCATAGTTTTGGCAAATTGTTGTTAGCAAGGTCATACTCAAGCTTTGGCCCAATCTCTGGTAGTTGCAATAGCAGACATATTAGGCTGGGAGTATGCCTTAGAATTGTTATTATATCCAGCACTGGCAAGTCAAACTTACGAATATCAAGGTGAACCAAGTGGCGGGCTGCGCTAGAATTACAGAGCTTGGCAATTAGAACATCCTTGTCCAGGTTGTATGCCGGCTCAAGCTTCAAGTACCGCACATTCGGTGCACTATCAGTGGCAAACCACTGCATTATATGCTCATTATCTGGATTAGCTGACCCACTTGATAATAGAGCAATGTCTAAATACCTTACATTTGGAAACGTCAACTGTGCATTGCCCTCGCTATAAGGAATAGAAGAGTAATCATTGACTAGAAACAGGGCGCGTATATATTCAAGGGTCTGGCTGTTGCCTCTAAACAATATATCATTCCCGATACAGCTTAGTCCAATTAATTCCATACTTGTAAGTGCTGGAAATGGCACTCCATCAAGCTGTAATTTTGGCCCTGCATTCTTGTGACCACAGTTATTTAAATATAACTTTTTAAGATACGGATACTGAATAGACACTTCATCGTTATCTATAACAAGACTCTTAAATAAGTACTGGTCCTTGAATTCAACACGTAGCTTAATCAAAGAGCTATTATTGATGCATATAAGCTGCCTAAACAAGTCCGAATCGTTACATTCATAGTATGCAATTGATGTTAGATTAGCTAAGGCAGGTAGGTTATCCAATGCTAAATTACCGCCATATAACTTGTAGCTAATTTCTTTTCTGTTAGTAAGTAGCAAGGCCACTAGCTGAGTTTGTCCAGTTAGTACAATCTGACTTGCTTCGTAATTTAGCCTATTACCCTCTAATTGACATGCACTTGCATTAGGAAACAATTGATTTAGCTTTTCAACAAACAACGCAGCGTTGGTGTTGGACTCTGTCTCGTCTGGTAAGACAATATCGCCATCAACTGATATGTGGATAGTGATACACTTGACATTTTCAAATGTCTCGTTGCTGAATGTCGGCGAATCCATGACATAAAATGCTGTTCCATCTATTAGGTCGCTGTATTTGACATGTATGTCAACAGCCTTGGTATATTTCTGCGCGCTATTGTCAATGACATATTCAAGCGACTTTACATATCTCATCTGATTGGAACGAGAAATTGTGCTTGAATCGATATCCAATAGGGCAAGTGTGCATAGATAGGGAAGACATGAGCTTCTCCATCGAGAAGATATTGCAGAGTATTTTACCACATGTACAAGACCGACGTATCCGCCCGCCCAATCAAAAATATGACTCCTAATATTGTTCTTTCCGCGGTGTGCAATTCGTCTAATTAAGTGGTCTGGTAGCTCATCCAATTTAGACATTGTAGTATGGCTGGCACCAATGGACAGGGGCAAATAATAGCACTAGTTATAGCTACACAGGCAAAAAAAATTATAGCAACTAAAAAAATAAAAAAGAAACCCGGTTCTACTCAATGTGAGAAGCAAGCTTGAGTAGGTGTTTCTTTGGGGGAGTATTTTTCAAAGGACAGCTCGCCAAAGACTTTACAAAATGGTAGCTAAAGGGAGAAAGCGCGACTCAAAGGCCTCCCCAATCAATGTTAAAAGCACAAAGACACCGCTTTTGCTATTTCACTTGAACATGAATACACATTAGCTCTAGGAAAACAAAACAAATATCTAAAGTACATGTGGTTTGCTAAACCGAGTTGGCGCTTGTGGTGGAGACATGAGTAGGACCAGGTTTTGCCATGGGCCTCTATCGTAGCGGTTCTTAACCTGACTCAAGCACGTTACCAGCGTTTTGGCTCGCACATCAGCCTCCTGGTCCTCTTTCTCCACCAACTCAAATACGCTACCGTCCATCTCGCCGCTACTCATGCTCGTTCCGCCTTCGCCGTGAATACAAAATACCACACCATCTTTGATAGCGTCATCGACATTTAGCCACTTTGACTCCTCGTTGCTCGTATACCCCAGCATGCTGATTCGAATTTGATAGGCGGCAAAGAACAAGATGGCCGGGGTCAAAACTAATAGCAGCACTGTAACAATAGCCAGTAACACGTTCTCATCCATCAGATGTAGTATAGACGACTTGAACGAAAGCGTGACCATGTCCATGGCATCGTCGTCCCAAACCAATGTGCCTACCAGTCCCCGCACATGGCGCAGTTCAAGTAAGATGGTGGCAAATATGTACGAGCCATAGATGCAGATGTTGGCAAACGAGACTAGGAACACGAGAAAGTAACGCGCATTGTAGAGTCCCACGCAGTTGTTGAGCCATATGCAGTGATGGTCCAACATTTGGATACAGTGGCCGCAAGCTGAGCAATGCTTTGACCTCGCCGGTTTGCGCAAGTGGCAGGTGCGGCATTTGGACTCAAAGTAAAGAAGTTGGTCGGGGGCAAAAAGAGTACAGGCACTATCCACATTCTCAGCGCTAACAATACCTGGGTCTTTGATACACGCCAGAGTATATGAAGCCATATTGACAGCCAAAGACAGGCCAATTGTAACCCTACATAGACATTAATATATCCAAATTGAGGCAAGTTAAATGTGAGTGTGCCTTAGACAAGCGCTCAGTATAACACCGTTCAAGTGACAAACATGGCGCACTTACCACTGCCAGCTGCCAACATATCGGTTGGGGATCGTTGGCGCTGCTTCGATGAAGAATACGCCAACGCCTAGGAGATAAAGTACAATGCCAAATATCTGGAAGATCGGATTTCTTCGCCCAAACAAGGAGGTACCCACGCGCTCAGCACTGGCCATGGCAGACTCGCCAATCGTTACACGCAAAAAGCCGTTGATGCGCTCCGGCAGCGATGTAGTCAGATATATATGAGCGCGCTCGACTATTGTATCCCGAAACATGCGATTTGGCCCCAGGATCATAACAAACACCCACGCGGCAAACGCGCTCAGCACAGATACCCAAGTCGCCGTAAACAAACTGAAACCCTACAGGCAGCTTTAATAGATGGTGCAGATGAGCAGGGCGTTTGCAACAGGTATGTGCCATGTCGTATCTCACATTCGTGCTTACCATGATTTGTTAGAATATAGCAGAATAGCTTGAGCAAAGCAAAGAGAGTTAATATTTCTACACAATGCGAGGCAAATAGCCCTAGAGTACCCAGAACGTCATAGCGCGTGTGGGGTTTAGAAAATGGGATGGATATCAGCCGAGACACGTTAGCAATATAGCCTAGCAGGATGTTGGATAGCCAAGAATTTAATAGTAGTAAAGAGAGAAAAGAAAGAAAGTATAAATGCACAAGAAAGAGAAACACTATGGCAGAGCGGCAGGCTTGAGAATAGCAAACCGGCGAGACGCGAGGTTTGGCACAGAATTATTCACAACACAGGTCCTGGCATGTTTGCGTTTCTACGCCTTGGTGGCGGCGGCGGCGGAGGCAGCAGCAGCGGCCGGGGCGTCGGCCTTCTTCTTCGAGGCCTTCTTGGGGGCGGCGGCAGCGTCCTTGGGTTTGGATGCCTTCTTGGGTGCGGCGTCGGCCTTCTTCTCGGTGGTCTTCTTGGGTGCGGCGGGCTTCTTGGGTGCAGCATCAGCCTTCTTCGCGGCAGGAGCCTTCTTCTCAGCGGTCTTCTTCTCGGCAGCAGGCTTCTTAGCAGCGGCGGCCGCCTTCTTGGGCTTCTCGACGGTGGTGTCAACAGTCTTCTTGACCTTGGGCACAGCGTCAGCCTTCTTCTCGGTGGTCTTCTTGGCCGCCGCGGGCTTCTTGGCATCGCCAGTCTTCTTCTCAGCGGTGGCCTTCTTCGCGGCAGCGGGCTTCTTCTTGGCCTCACCGGCCGCCTTCGCGGGCACGAGCTTCTTCTTGCCATCGGCGGCGGCCTTCTTCTTGGGCGCGGCGGTATCAGCGGTCTTCTTCGACTTCTTGGTCGTCTTCTCGGCGGCCTCGGCAGGCTTGGCAGCCTTCCTCTTCTTCGTGGTGGTGGTGGTCAGCACCTCGGGCGAGTAGGCATCTGGCGCGGCGCGCTTGCGACCCGATCGCCGGATCTCGGCATCAGCAGTCTTGCTGGAGGCAGTGGCGGCGGCGACTTCGGTAGACATTGTGTGCTAGTAGCTAGTACTTGTAGTCTAAAAAGAAAGAAGAAAAAAAGAGACAGAATAAAAGGACGTTAGATGATGATGCGTACGATAAACAAAAGCACACACTTATCCAATGAGGACAAGGAGACGGGCTAAACTATAATGGCATCGCTGGCGATTACCACAGAGCAAAAATGGGGCACCAGAATCTGCCATCATGTATACAAAGAGACGCGCGTCGCCCAATTTCTAGGTAGAAAGCAACAGCTGCGCCTCATTCACAAGAGAGTTTTGCCAGCACCCTGTCTAACACATGCATTGGCCCAGATGCAGGCGCGTTTTGCGCACAAGCAATGAGCGACTGGACCACGCCAACAATCAGACGAAAGGAAATAGGGTCGCTAGAGGAGGGATTGTGTCCGCGCCAGCTCTGTTCCGACCATGTCCCTCTCTCCCCCATCTCCGTTTCCAGGCGCGACATTGAAAGCCAAGCACCCTCTTAGCGTGTCAATACCCAATATCAGACGCGACAGCAGTACACAATCTGTCATGACGCGTCGAGTGGAAAGGTCCAAAAAGAGTACCAAGGAGCAGAGTGAGGGTACAGCTAACCAGTTGATGGCATAGTCACTCTGCCACCCAGTGCTTGTGCAAGCACAAGAGGGGTAGGTGGGGAGCAGGTGAGAGGAAGAGACACAAGCGAAACAGGAAAGGATGGGACAGAGCGATGATGGGCGTAAGAGGGATACTTACAGTTGAGTAGGTTCTTGCAAAAAAGGGTGAGCAAGCAAGGCAGCAAAAAAGATTGATGGTTGTGGAAGAGAGAAAAAAGGCAAGGAGCAAGAGAAAAAAAAAGGTTTGGAATAAAAAAGTTGGAGAAGAGAAAAGAAAAGAGTCGCTCGTCGACGCGACTAGGGCGCAGCAGGCCGTTAAATACGTCCCGGGGAATGGAAT